>JAHDVE020011387.1:0-183504 GCA_022606495.2 Halesus radiatus | reverse complement strand
TTTACTACATACAACTATAATAAATGCAACATTCATATTTTGCAAACTGCTATTTTGCGATGTAAATCTATTAAAATGTTATTTCTTTTTTGTTAATATCTATAATTATCAAATTTTAAAAAGGTTAATTTGATTAAATAATTTTGCTAAGTAATGATTATTATGCTTGATAACTGTTTCGCATTCCGAAGATATAAATTTAAAAGTTATTTTTAATAAAAAATAAACTTTAAAGTAAAATACACTTTTTCGAATTATGCTTTAATACGATAAAACATCCATTGTAACGATTTAATTAAACAAAAAAAAATTAAAAACAATAATTATTAGCCTGAAACACTCATCCAAATTGAAAAAAACCTTTCCGAGCAAAGATAAATGTCGCCGACAGGACTCGAACCTGCACCCTTCTGATGTCCGGTCAGATGCTCTACCGTTGAGCTACGTCGGCTTATCGCAAACCCGCCAAGTTAATCAATATATACCAGTGTTTCATTCAATAATTACTATTTTTTAATATATTTTACCTGTAAACAACCAACTTTATTAGTATGAGGAAGGCTTGTAACGGCTAAATCCCTCAATAGGTGGCGTCGAGACAAATTATGTCTACATTTATTGGTGAAAAATGTTTTGACTTGTCAAATATTTATTAATTGATAAACTAAAGTCTCCCAAAAACTTAAGATAAGATTTTGTATAGCAAAGTGGGTACTATTTTTATAAAGGAAGGGTGCAGGTTCGAGTCCTGCTTACATTTATCTTTGCTCGGAAAGGTTTTTTTCAATTTGGATGAGTGTTTCAGGCTAATAATTATTGTTTATAAAAATAATTGTTACCCTTTGCGCTATGCACAAAAATCTTGTCTTAAGTTTTTAAGAACTTTAGTTTATCAATTATTAAACAAAAAATTGTTCGAATTGTTGTTGGTGGACCGTACCACATATTCATATGAGAATCCACATATTATTATAGTTACTTGTTGCACTTACTGATTAAAATATATTTAATATGTTTTTTCCGTACTATTCTTCACATCTCTTTATACTTAATTATTACACCTTTTTCTAGATATATTATATTACCATACTCCGTCAATACAGGCTTTTTTCCGTTCTATTTTTATATAATGCCACGTAATCTGAACTAAACTTGTCAATTTGACTGTCCTAAAATGGGATTTGTTCCTAGTTGGGCAGTCAAAGCTTTCTTACATGTTATTGTTTAATAATGTGCGTTTCAAGTAAATAAATAAAATATTTTAAAAACAAAACAAAAAATATTGTAATATTTTATTGGGGGAAAAAACCTTCTATTACATCACGAAGCTTGTAGTCGGAGCATGAGACAGATTCTTGAATAACACTTTTCAATGAAAAGCGATGTTGATGAGAATCCAATCCATCTCTTCTCGTAGCGTGTAAGTGGGTACCTCCTCTCTGTATAATTCAGTTCACAATCGAAAGTTATTTCTGCATTAGGCTATGTCGAAGAAAGTGGCGATTCTCTTGATCCACGACCGAGATCGTAAACGTGGCCACTTTCGGTTTCCTACGATTGCTAACTGAAAGTAGGTCGCGCCGCCTCGCTTTGCATGCTTTACTCCGTGGACACGTCCAACGGTGACCGCTTATTCTACAGAAAACACTGCCGTGCCCCAATTAAACAGTTGAAGGAACTGGTTTGATTCGCGTGCAACTTAATACAGCACGGTGTTTGGAGCCATCATTGAATCGAAAAAAGTAACAGAAGTAGAGTACCTAATTAATTTTATTTATCAGACTTTCTTTACGAAGCCTCAATCCAAAATAAAGTCAAGAGTTTTAACAAAATTTTGTTTCAAATCTGACAGGAGCAGTCCTGTACTTTTTGGGCAATGTGGCTTCTGAAAGGTCTATAGGTTGATGTTAGCTGTAGTAGGTATATTCAATCAAATATAATAATTTCCCTTAGAGTCTGTGTCATCTATGGGGTTGCCCTATGGAGAGTTTTTTTATGGAAAGGAAGGAGAGGGTATGAGGGGTGTGTAGGAATATTGGGATCAGTGTGTCCAGGAGTGACGGAAATATTAATCCATCCCTAACAAGGCGATGGATCGAGAGAGACTAAAGAGATCAAAGGGTCGCCCTCAATCAGCCTCTCCTGATGCGGCCCACCACGCAGTTGGTGGATAGACGCATCCGCCATAAAGACCTGGACATTCTGGACAAACCTCACTCCATGAACACGGGCACCCCTGCTAAGTCACCAAACGTAGCAAACCACTTGGGGTGATCTATGGCAGATATGTTGGTTATCCAATGGTTTCCGGGGCGGCGGAACCGATACCCACCTCCCAAATTTAAAAAAAAAAACACAACATGACTTTTTGAGCTCATTTCGAGATTGTACTACTTTACCATAAAAGTACTTTTTCTTCAAGTCCTAAAGGTCACATTTTAAATTTGTTTGTTTTTCGTTTGTGTGTTTAAGGACATTAAGCTTGGCTTGTCCTTATTATATTAAATCTTCTTGTCTATTAAGTAAAACAAAAGTTCCAAGCCTCAGCATAAAACTTATTTAAATACGCTTGTCACCATCTCGGCTTTATTTGCAAAATAAATCTTCTCCCAAGGGAGATAATTAATTCGCAGAATGTTTCGAACGCTAATTTCATTATTTCGGCGGTGATTTCCATTCAAATCAAATTATACCCAACTTACATATACAAGTTCTATAATGCCTATATTTCCTGGCTGAAATTAATTAATTCGTCAAAGCAAGACAGGAGTTGAGATAAATCAAAACGATTTTAGGTGTCAGGAGGATTAACGAAAGCATCAGATGTAGAAAAGTTGCCATGATTTGTCAACAGGGACCTCACTGCATGTTTTTTACACAGATTTCTAAAATAAAATAGATAAATATTTACAAAGGCAGAAGAATAAGAATAGAAATATAATAAATAATAATAAAAATAGTGATGATAATAAAAACAATAATAATAATAAAAAAATAAAAAATAACAATAACGATAATTTATTGTAATTATAATATTTAAAAAAAGCAATAATAATAATAATAATCTACTACAATAATAGTAAGAATATAATAACAATATTAATATTAATAATAATATTCGTAGTAATAATAATAATAATAATCATTTGTAATAATAATAATAATAAAATAATAACAATAACGATAAAATTATTAAACACAAAAACAACTAATAAAATTTATATTAATAATTATATGCATAATAATAATTATAAAAATAATTATTATTATTGAAAATGTAGTGTGAAATTTCGTATTTGAGCCTAAATAGATTTTTTTAAGCTTTTTACGGTAATTTTATAAAATTCTCTAGTCCTAAAAATGAAAAAAAATATTAATATATTTCAAACAAATCCCACCTCTTTTTCTTCCTCCAATTTCCTAATAAATGTAATATCAATAGAAAAAAGTGTAAAAAGCAACTGGAAAAACCATATCTACTCCAAGCATAAATTTTCTAATAAAACTGTGTTCATCTGAAGCGATCTACCAGGTAAGCATGTTTTTTTTCTGTATCTGCTGGTACATAATTAGAGAATATGAAGTATTATTTGTACAGCGCCCTTGAAGTGATTTTTCACAAAAACAGCACTACACAAATATTCCAATTATTAGAATAGTATGGATTCTAGATATTTGACCATATCCACTGTAACATTTTTAGGAACTATGATTCCTTCATTTAATATATCCTAAAATAAAAGAGTGTTATGTACGGCATGTTCATGGGTAGGTACGCGTTAGCTTTACTCTTTGCCAGTGGCGCTTCGTGGTCTTTTAAACTGGGAGGTGCAATGGGGTTCAATCAGAAATTCCCGAGAAGATATTATATTTCATCATAATGTACAAATCGTCGAATACAGCGGCAGTCAGATAATTTAAATAAAGTTGGTGGGAACGGTACTATAATAACTAGCGACTTGAGACAATACGGCGTTCGTCATACCTTTCTTAACTTAGGAATATAACGTCTTATCTTAAAAAAGGATCGAATTTTTATGTACGAAAACATAAACAAACGGGTAGAGAAATGCAGGAACAAGAAAATAAAACCTTACAAATATTCACTACTAACATTTATAATAATAACATTTAACTTGTGTTAGAAGAAAATAACTCGATGACAATTGTCAAATTTCCGAGGTCACGTGTCTAAACATTCCATCGTTAGCGCTGGGAACAAACTTCAACGTGGTTCTTCCTAGGTTATTTAATTTCACCATCAGGGAGATTGTGTCGCTTTGGTTTTTTTTTGTGAGTTATTTGCTTGGGATCGTGAGTCCATATGTGCGGAATCGAATCAGCGCAACACCTACGAGAATATCGCGTTGCTCTTCGACCGCGCTGTTTATAATGCAAGTTAATCTTATGTTCTCACATTTTTAATGGGAATTCACTGAACAGTCGGTTTTTAGCTAAAACCGCCACTGCTCTTTGCAGGGATTATGTTCTTCAAATAGCTACCAAAAAAATCATTGAATCACGCAAAGGATTGCGAAGAATTGCCGTATATTTTTTGGTTCTTGAATATTATCTTACCATGTGCGAACATTTGCGCACGTTTAAGCGGACTTTTTCTTGACGAACACATGTGCTGATCCCGTCTGGACTATATTTATTTTTTGCGCTCTTTAATGGAGTGTTAAATTGAGAACCATTTTATGCTGCATTTACAGTACAACGCTTCTGGCTAAATGACCCGCTAACATTTAATAACCCGATAATGAACCCAAGTTCGTCGTAAATTTATGAAAATGTATGCGATTTATGATAAAAGTTGGGTTGAAAATGTGCTCGTTAAAACTGATGCACTAATAAACACAAAACCACCGCGCAATAATAATAAAAATAATTGGATGATTTGTATAGCGCCGTTTTTGTTAAAAATCACCTCAAGGGTATTGTACAAATATTACTTGCTAGGGTTTATCTTAATAAGTATCAACAGATACAGAAACATACTTACATGGCAGGTCACTTCAGATTAACACGTTATATTTTAAAGTTTTAGCTTGAGAGGATATGATTTTGCACGGACAAGACACAATATTAGAAAACACTGCACGTTCCATGATATTGCAGTTACTATTTAAATCCTATTTGTCATAATAGTGCGCTACACTATTGAATTTGGCAGCCACCTTTGGTCTGGAGCCCCAAAGTACCTGAAACGGCCGTATCTCCCCTATCTTAACAAACGAATTGCAATATTTAGAGCACAGGCGTTCGATGGGAATGCTGTCCTTGTTCTATCGGTATTTCAATGGAAGATGTTCTGAGGAACTAGCGTCATTGATTCCTTCGGCACCGGTGCATAGTCGGGAAACACGCCAAATACGCGCCCAACATTAATTTGTATACGGTTGACATTATTCGTCACATCAAAACAGGGCGTTTCTACGGCTCGTTCTTGAATTGAAGAGCCCGGCTGTGGAACGATTTGCCGGCCTCTATGTTTCCTCCCTCCTACAATATGGTTCTCATCAAGACCCATATTCAGCCCTTTCTCTGCTTAAAAAAACCCTCCACAAAGATAAATTCCCTCAGGGCCGCGTGTGTTATAGTTAATCTCAAAAAACATATTAAAATACCGATTCGAAAGAAAACTGATGTCTCATATTTTTTATACCTAAATGTCTAAAAGCTCTATGAAAATGGTTTTTGCTAACGAATGTCGATATTCAAAAATATTTTATTTAAAAAATACATGATATTTAATGGAGACAATTACATGGAATAGATATACTAAATCACCATACCAGGTGGCTGTCTGTTTCATGGTGACCAATGGAGAATAGTTAATTTGTATGAAGTCTAGTGTAAACATATGGATTTAGTATAAAACATGCTGAAAATTGGAAAAATTATAAAAGAAAGTAGAAGATAGAAAGGAGAAATAAAAAACATGGTGACCAATGGAGAATAGTTAATTTGTATGAAGTCTAGTGTAAACATATGGATTTAGTATAAAACATGCTGAAAATTGGAAAAATTATAAAAGAAAGTAGAAGATAGAAAGGAGAAATAAAAAACATGCGTAAGGATTAGATCATAAAAATATACATAACTTTTTTTATATATATATGTGCATGCATGCACACATGTGCACATAGGTGCATACATACATGTAAATATATACGTAAACACATACGGACATATACATACATATATGTACGTTTATACGCACACCTTTAAGCATATATACATATACACATACGTACGCACACACATACATATACACATACACATATATCCTCACACACCTAAACAATATTTAATCAATTTGAGTAGAAGTAAAGGAAATATAAGCATTCTTCAACACACAGATACGCCACAATCCCCTTATTTCGGGTTCTCTCTTCTGAAGACGGGAATTTTTTTTTAAACGCATTTTACTTCAATTATTTTTTTTAGTTCCCCTCTCCGAGCGTTGAAGCAGTGACCTGCGTTCTTCCCGCATTGTTTGAAACAAATCGTTAAATTTAGTAAAACACAACAAAACCTTTTTCACAGTAATCACAAATGCTTCCCATAGTACCCCATAATTTGTAGGTAGGTAGCAATGGCGTGCATTGTGCAGTCAATATGGGATGAAAAGCTGTGCCTACCCTAAGTAAAACGCACCATAAAAGATAACAAACAAAATAAACAATACAAATTTCTTTTTTTTTATGTCACAGTTGTTCTACATTAACAAATCGTTTCTCTATTACGAATTTACACTTTTTCATTGGAACCGGACTTTGACGGTACTTTTGACTTCCCCAATCCCGTTTTTAGCGGGATACATAACGAAAGGCCATGCATCCGCATACTGCTTGCACTAAGAAGTGAAACATACCGCTTACATTGCTAGTAGTTTTGCACAATGAAATGTTCGTTTTGAAATTAGATACATAACGACGACTTACTTATATGATTTTATTTACTCCCACCCAATTCTAATTTGGACGGTGTTTAAAATAATTATTTATTACCGGTAAATCCGATTTAGTTAGAAAATAATTAAAATTATCTATTCTATGAGGTTTTTACATTACAATGTGTTTTCCCCGTATTTAAGTGACAATGTTTTCTTAATGAATTTACTTAAATACCGTTTTAATGTGGACTAACTACAGTTTGAAAATGGCCTGGAAAGTACTTGCAGATCTTATTAATAACATTATTAAATTTTAATTACATGAACATTATAAAAAAATTAAATGGAGTTATACGAATTAAACACAAAAACAATTAATAGATACATAACGTTTTCCCTCTAACAAAGATTTTAACCTTTTTATAAAGGGTCCCCTTTTTTAGTTTACAAAACCACCGCCACGTTAAAGCCTGATTCCAATATGCTGTTTTCCGCTGCCATCTGTGGAACGAAAAATGAATTAACATTACTTGAATTTAAAAAAAATCCCATTGAGGTTTGTGAACGTTCCATCAATTGTTTGTGTTTTCGGAGTATTCCCCTCTAATTACATTTTTTTTTAAATATATGTAACATTAATTAAATATTTCGAATAGAAAAGTCTATGAAAATCAAACACCATGAAATGAATAAAACACCTTTTTAAAGCTATTGGAAGACATAAATCATAGTGGATTCAGTAAATAATTTCAAGTGATTTATAAGTGAATTTTCTTAAATGTTTATGTAGGTAAACAAATTACATTAGAATACCCATTATAAACAAATAGTTGAGGAACTTTACGCTAAGGACCAGTTTTATGACCGTTCGTTCGTAACGCTTGATACCATTTTTAACTAATATTTGGTCTACCGCCCGATTTCGCCGTTTTATAAACGTTCGTCGGGTTACCGGTAATTTGACAGTTATCAGTTGTTACCGGACGATCGCTTATTTGAAACAATGCACTATTTAAATTTAAATAAACAATAAGTATTTTGAATTTTTGGAATGGATTTCTTACCGAACAGTGAAAGTGGTGACAATCATGACAATTATTCAAGATAAAAAAATGGACGTATGATGGTCCGTTAACGAAACGGATCGTTACGTAAGAGAAAATTGGTAGTTCGTTTATAAAGCTGGCCCTAAATTAATCAAATTTTCACGACAATCAGAGGAAGATTATGTGACGGTAATTTATATCCGAACTTAAAAAATCTCACACAGTCTAACCTTGGATATAGCATAGAGCAATGCACGCCACTAGTAGGTAGGTATATACGAGTATCATTCAAAAATTTGAAGGTCACTAAAGTACTTATCTCTTATTTGAGGGTTCAGTTAGTGAGTGCGCCCCCTCCGGACGTTAGAGCCAGAGGGCGTCCAAGTTCACGCAAGATGTCTGGTGACGTGACATCATGCAAGGGTCCATAACATCATGTTGTCACCCTACAATATTCTGAAATAATCCGCAAGCCACCAAATAACCTGAAAATCATAGAAGCCATCGCGCAAAATTCACCCAACCATCAAATTGACAAGTGAAATGTGTAGAGGAAATTATTTGCACCTTTTGTTTAAGTGTTGTTATTTTATTTTGCAGCAATCTACCAGTATACCTGGTGGTCCATACATCACCCCCTAAGCAGATCAGCCCTTATTTGGAGCCCCCTAGTAAGGAACCGATGTTCCGCAGACACCGAGGGATACAGGGTGACCTTCCCTTGCCGCCTCAAGGGCACGTTGAACCCTTTGTCCTCTCTTTTGGGGGTTGTAGCAATTTTATTTTATAAATGTAAGTGTACGCGCGCTGGAGGGATTATTTTAATGATATTGCCAATGGGTGGTTGCAGCTGTGTTTTTGTCAGTTACACCCCAAGCAGTTTTTTTCTGAATTGTTTAGCAATGGGGAACCCAGAAGTAGTGTTTTTTTTTTTGTATACCAGTGGCGTGTAACTGTCTGACCAATTTGAGACCCCCCGGGGCGACGGATATGTAAAAGTCTAGTGTCAAGATTTCCCAAATAAATCAAATAGTTTAAGGGAGAGAGGTACGTCGGAGAGGAATTATTTATATAATTTATTTTTTTTATTTCATTTAATAATATTATTTTTCATACAATGGGAATTTGTACCCCCTTAGCCTAAGCAAGTAGCTTGTCAGCAGGGATTTAGTTTAACACTTTTATATAATACAACGATAAATAAAAAAAAATAATCACACAAATAGTAGCCCAATAATAGAACAATACAGACAATGCACATAAAACAATTTTTATTATTTTAAAGATGAAAATATTAGAACGCAATACGATAAACATAATATTTTTAAACAGACAAATATTTCTTCAATAAATGCAAAATCAGTTTGTGGTGTCATTTTCGATTAAATATTTGTTTATTTTCACTTCCGAAGCATGTTGATATTTATTAAATAGTGGTTTAAACAAAACAATTTCTATTAATTTTTTAAAAAATATGTTTTTTATATATTATCAAAATCAATGAGAAATATTAATTTTTCTCACCGTCCTAAAAAATATCTATGTTTTATAAAATATTAAAAATACTAGTTTAATTCATAAAAAATGGAGATAAATAATTGTAATCCTTTTTGGGCACATTTTTTTAAGCTTAACCAAAGTTTTGTAATCCGCGTTTAAAAAGAAAAAAAATCATTTATTTTCATAATATTCAACTTCACTCTATTCATTATATCATTATTAATTTCTTCGCTAAAAATCTTCTGAAAAATCAATAATCCCTCTCCGACTCCTCTCCGCCTTAATTGGTAACAAATGTGAATTAATTGATTTTCATGCACATGGTCACATAACACCGTTTTTTTTACGTGTTCAGGTACCGCTCAGTCCCGACTACCCGGAGCCATCGCGTCTCCGAAATGGGGCCTGTTTTAAGGCTATAAGAAGTGCGGAAGGGAAGAAGGCGGGAAAGTATCTGGCTATTCACATTTGGTCAGTAAACACGGCTTCCACATTTTGAGCAACGTTATCTACCACTCTGCAAGATGCTATATGCATTATCCTATAATCCAATGATTTGAACGAAGTTGTTTAAAAAAAAAACTAATTTCCTCCCGGTAACCTTCTTACTAATTATTATTATCCACTGTTCATCCACCTTTAGATGACCTTAATAAAAACGTTCACAACATTTCTGATTAAGTTATTTTAGTAGTTATCTACAAACCTACCTGCCTAAGTATTACCAATCTCATTTACTACTAGACTTCTCAGACCATGATACGGCTTTAATAATATCCGTGACGCGGGTGAGTTATTACGTGAATTCATTATTACGTTATTAGTTTACAAACTTAGTACAGTTCACCGAAAATCGTTCCTGTTTGTAACTACATCACAGTTCTCCATATATTTTGAAAATTAAAAAAAAACACATGCATACACATATAAATTTTTTAAAATATGTGCTACATAATAATTATTTTATCGTCGTTCTTCCGAATTAATATTAAAAAAATAATAATAATTGGTACTTTCGATGGAAACTGATATAGTTTCTAGGTTTACTTTCTAGTTTGTGCTAACATTTCCAAAGCTTACTGTATCCTAGAAAAACTGTTTGTATCTAAATAAATAAAACAGCCCCAAAACGACTAATAATTAACTTGTTATGATAAAAAGCTTTTAAACGTTCGAATGTTTGCAAAACAACTCTATTTCCGTGATGTCAAATAATTCTTCCGCAAAGTAAATAAAGAAATATTACTTTATTTTAAAAAAAGATAGTGATTTTTAAAAAAGGTATTCTTAATCAGCAAAAAAAAAATTAAAAAAACATTGCATCGGCCGGGAATCGAACCCGGGCCGCCCGCGTGGCAGGCGAGCATTCTACCACTGAACCACCGATGCTCACACGGTTTCTGTCTGAGATTGTGTTCTTATTAGTGATGCCGGTATATTTTATTATGTAGTAAGTTGTACTATAATTATGGATGCGATCGATCGAAGTATGGAAAAGATAATCGATTTTCATATAATTGATATATTTTAATAGATAAATGATTTACTTTGCTTTATAATATTCTTCAAACATTTTTTTTAATATTGCTTACTCGTGTACAATGCTCATATTATCTTATATTTACATTTAAATTTAGGTACTTAGAAAAAAAAACATGACCTAATTTGTAATTCCTACATACGTACGTACAATGTGACCTTAGAACGGAGTACACCGGTAAGGTCACAATTTTAAATGAATAAATAACCGTTTTCCAGTTAGGAAAATGTTTTTTTTTAAGTACCTCTATATTCACTATCCTGTTTAATCATAATATCTTTAATATTTTTTATTGCGCATTTTTTTGAAATGCGCTACAGGGGTTCTTCTGCTCATGAGTTCAAGGGCATTTTAAGAAAATGTTCGAATTTAGAATAAATTCGAACATTTTTTTGAAATGCGCTACAGGGGTTCTTCTGCTCATGGGTTCAAGGGCATTTTAAGAAAATGTTCGAATTTAGAATAAATTCGAACATTTTTTTGAAATGCGCTACAGGGGTTCTTCTGGTCATGGGTTCAAGGGCATTTTAAGAAAATGTTCGAATTTAGAATAAATTCGAACATTTTTTTGAAATGCGCTACAGGGGTTCTTCTGTCATGGGTTCAAGGGCATTTTAAGAAAATGTTCGAATTTAGAATAAATTCGAACATTTTTTTGAAATGCGCTACAGGGGTTCTTCTGGTCATGGGTTCAAGGGCATTTTAAGAAAATGTTCTTCTGCTCAGGGGTTCTTCTGTCATGGGTTCAAGGGCATTTTAAGAAAATGTTCGAATTTAGAATAAATTCGAACATTTTTTTGAAATGCGCTACAGGGGTTCTTCTGCTCATGGGTTCAAGGGCATTTTAAGAAAATGTTCGAATTTAGAATAAATTCGAACATTTTTTTGAAATGCGCTACAGGGGTTCTTCTGGTCATGGGTTCAAGGGCATTTTAAGAAAATGTTCGAATTTAGAATAAATTCGAACATTTTTTTGAAATGCGCTACAGGGGTTCTTCTGGTCATGGGTTCAAGGGCATTTTAAGAAAATGTTCGAATTTAGAATAAATTCGAAGAAGAAAAAATGGAAGCAATGAACTCGCAGTTTTCACAGAATTATAAAATTTGATAGGATTTTTGAAGACGTAGATTTTTTTTGACATAATGTTTAATGTTAAAACAAAAATACGAAATTTTTTGTTTGTGTTCTAAATCGGTTTTACCAGTAATAAATCATTATTTTTATAACTCCGTCCAAATTGTAATGGGGTGGGAGTAAATAAAATCATATAAGTTAGTCGTCACAATGTGGATTAACCACATTTTGAAAATGGCCTTGAATGCCGAAACAGCTGTCTCAATAATAAAAAACTAAAAATACTTGCAGAACTTAATAACATTATTAAATTTGATTTACATTAAATTTAAAAAAAATAATTAAATGGAGTTCTACGAATTAAACACAAATACAATTTATATCATATATTCTCCTCACACGCTCTACTGTTAAGTTGTATCAATATAGGGACAGTTTCGGAATCAAAATCCGCGATGAATCGACTGCATAGTGTAGGTACTATATCGACAATACAGATGTTAAAAGTTTATCAAATTATAAAAATAATATTATTAAAATTGTATGCAAATCTTGACTGAATTTAAAAAAAAAAAATTATTACCATTATGTGCATTGCATATTTTATATTATATTGCTATTCTTTAAAATTGAATCTGTTATAGGTATCACGCGCGTGATTTGATAAAATGTAAAAGCACAGATGGGGCGTGAATAAATAAATAAATAAAACCTAGGTATCCGCTTTGTATCTAAGTACACATTCAAGGTAAATTGTGTTTGGACAACAGATAAATTTGACTTTTAAATTATGACCTAACTTCGATAAACGTTGTCGTAGGACAGCCATGCCTTTACCCCTGCTTAGACACTAACCAAAAAAGACCTCATGAATAAAACAAATTCATTCAAAAAGTGGACAACCGACCTTTGACTTCCGAGGATCTAAATTTATACCGAACAAGACAAGATATTCATCCTGAACGAGACTACGTAATCAGACAAGTAATGTATTTCGGCTCACTTTGTTCATGACTCATGAGTTAAAGGGGAGAAGAACATCGCAAACGAATTACTTATTGTATTAAATAACAAGTCACTTTGTTTTTAATCCACTTTTTTTAATTTTTTTTTTTATTTGTCGACTAGTTTCGATTCTGCCGAATCGTCTTCAGGACATAGAACATACTAACTAAATAACAAGAGTGTGCAGTATATATAGGGTGAAAATGGGGAAAGAGAGAAATAATATTAAGAGGGAGACAACAATAGAAAAATAAAATAAAAATAAAAACCTACAATACCAAATACCTAATTACATGTACGATGGGAAAAAACCATGAAAGATAAAGAAGGTAACAGATCGTCAATTACGGTGGTGGCTTGTTTGAGAAGAGGGAGAGTTGGAGGGGAACGGAAATAGGTCTAAAATGGGACTATACATTAAATTTTTCCCATACAAAACAAAGTGATTTGTTATTTAATACATCATATCAATCCACAATGTGTTTGCTTATTCTGAAAATCGAATTACTTATTATTTTAAACAAAATAATCACTTTGTTACATTCTTCATCGGGGCAATATAATAATTAGAGAATAATACAGAGTTATCGTTTATATATAGTTATATAAGTGAAATAGAGAATATTAGAGGGAGACTAAAGGTGGTTTAATACAGTGGTTTAAACAAAGTAATTCTTATTAATTTAATTCAGTTAGTGTTTAGGAAAAAATTTAAACTACACCGAATTCTTTTTTTAAAAATTTCTTTTTGTCATTAAAGAAAAACCTTCAAAGTATTTTTTGAGATTATCCAACATTTCAAAGATTTTTTAAACGTACGTAGGAGGGTCATATTTATGATTTGATTTTGATAAGTGCTAAGCCTGTGTAAATTTAAGAAAAATGTGTATATTTCTCTTTTAAAACATCATTTTTATTGCAATGCGTAATAATATATACAAATTAAAAAAAATCTCTCTTGGACGTCTTCCCCCTCTCCCCCTCTCCCCCTCTCCCCCTTAAGTCTCACTCCCCGTTGTTCTATGAAGAGGAGTTAGTATAGCCCGGTGAATTGTGACTCAATGTCAAGCTGTGTGTCTACCACTCACTGCCTTGCCCGCAGCCTGTAGCCTCTCGGTCCACTTACGTGTTACGACGAGTACACTTGAGTCGCTCAAAATTTTATTGTTTCAAGTGTCAAAATCATTATTCTTAAATTGTTACTAGTTACCAGTGGCATGCAGTTCTAAAAAGCTGAAAAAAACGAGCTATAAAAAATTACAGAATAAAAATGCTAGAGGATCTAAAAACTTTATTTTAATCAAATTATATGCTTAAGTGTAATAGTCTTTTTCTTCAAATTGTTTAACGGCCAACGAAATTCTAATAAATTCTTTAGAAAAAATTGATAAACTTCAACACAGACATAACCACTCTACAAGAAGAAGATATGAAATAAGGCTTCCCTTTCAAAAGAAAAAAAAGGTCTTCTCAGAAATACCCAATATAAAAGAAGAGAAAAATGTTTTGAAATTTAAGAACGAAGCTGCGAAGTACGTAAAGTGCATTTTTTGATGTCGTAATTCGTAAAGTTTGATTTGTAATTCTTAAGTATGTATTGTGAATTAAATTGTAAAAAAAATTGTGTGTAAATATTACGTTCATATTAGAATGCATGTAACCAATGTACATGTCTTCTATTATAAATTAAATAAATAAATAGAAAAATGCCACAAATTTTTTATCAATTTGTATTTTTTCCACGAATTTGGTAAGAAACTTGTAAGCTCATTTATACGATTGGCCATAACAATCAGCGAATGATGATAATAAAGTGATCATTTTCAAATATTCGATGCACAATTCATCCCCAGCCCTGAAAACCTTTACACAGCCTACCTTTGGTGAAAGGGCAAGGCACGCCGCTGCTAGTTACGCAATGCGAATTGCGTGTATATGAAAACCAACACGGCATGGCTTTGAGAAAAATTATCACCTTGGAAAATCTATCGATAAATAATACACATGTAACTAACTAACTAACCAACACGCCGTTTCTCCGAAGGGGTAGGCAGATAGGACGGACCGACAAAAAAATCGATATTGGCATACACTTCTTGCTTCATTCACATTCATATATTCTCAAGTAACTCATGTATTTGATTCACTTGATCGTGCCATGTCTTCGTCGGACGTCCCCGGCTTCTTCTTCCATTCACATTCGCGTCACATATTCTCCTGACACACCTTTCTTTGTTGATTCGCTCTGCATGCCCAAACCATCTAAGCGTTCCTTTCTTTTATCTTACTCATTACGCTTGCATTATTTACGAATCTCAACATTTTTCACACGATCATACATGGTTTTACCACACATTCGTCTCAGAGATCTCATTTCTTCAGCATTCAGTCTACTTTCATTCTTCCTCTGCCAGTTCCATGCTTCACTGTAATAATTTTTTTTTTTTTAATTTCTAATGCAAATTTGTTATTCAATGTTTTATGATAATTTTTCATTAACATCTTTGGTAAATTACTACCTACTACCTACTTTAATATTTTTTTTGTTCAAGTTTATAAGTTGTGTATTCTTACATTATTGTGTTCTCTGTTTATTTATTTGTCTATACTTGACATTATTATGTTTTAGTATTCTATGTATTCCTGATGAGGAAAGCATCGCTTTCGAAACATGTTGATATGTATATATTAATATAAAGTAGTGATTACAAAGTCATTTTTAATTAATTTATTCATAATGATGCCACAAAGTGAATACCAATCTTTTAAAGAAATAATATTATCATTTTTTACCTAGTATTCACATATTCCTGATGATGACAGTATCGCTGTCGAAACGTGTAGATATTTATGTATATGTATAAAGTGGCATAAAAAACTATATTTTTTTATGAATTAATTATATTATGAATCATTAGTTATTATACAATATTTTGTAATTTCTATTGTGTTGTATGTTACATAAATCTATCTACTTAATGCCATAAATAAAAAAGATGTAATATATAATACTGATATAAATATTTTTTAAATACCCATTTACCTTCGGTTGACAAAAAATGTCACTCAGTTACTAGTTTCTGGTAGCACGCAACAGCAAACTTCAAATCAAAAATACACTTGGAAAAAATCGTACACAAAAATAAGTACCAACCCATCTGGTACACACATTTCCAAATGCCACGAGCCGTGACTTAATCACGAATTTAATTAGAAGAGATGAATCTCGCACAGAGGCTGCGAGATATGAAGTGTATTTGGGCAGAAGATGGTATTATAATTTGATAGGGCGCGTGGGCGACGCGTGGTCACAAGTGAGGATATTATCATACTGACATTTGCCAGCCAAATGTCGCCACATAACAGATTATGACGGAAATAGCTACGAAATGATTAAGTGGATCATGCGGCCAGTTTCACGATGATCCCTGTATTTGAATATGAGCAAAACAACTCACCATTACGTCAAAATTATCCAAATAAAATGTTTGCTCGAATTAGATGACATTGTGAATTCCTTCCAAACTGACCGTATACAATGTAATTGATTAATGGTAGAAATTAGTGGTGGGCGAAGCGGCTCGGTTTAGTGATCCGGATCACTAAATCAGCTCTCTGTAAAGACGATCTACATGAAACCTGGACCAAAAAAGTATCGTGTAAGAGCGTCTTAAGGACGCCTTTAGGAGGGCCAAGGGAGCGAGGGTAAGGGCATGGTGCGGGGGAAGCGAACCGTCGTTCAATCGAGCCGGATCACCGAACCGGTACACTACAAAGAGCAAAAGTACAAATTGTTACATTCAGGTTTTGAAATCATCGATACAATTATTTAAGCTTTTTAATTGACACGAAATCTTCAGTAATTGTCACAGTAACAGTTCTTTGAGCATACAGCAGGCAGTTGTGTTGTTTTCAACAACGTTTTATGGAAATAATCCTAAGAGTTTTTGAGCCATCCAAGAAAACGGTGACTCTCAGATAAGGTATAAATACGACATTTATCAACAGTTATAATAAGATTTATAATTCTGTGATAGCTCTGCCGGACAAGGCATGTAGCAAGCCCACCAAAAAGGCTTTTGTATAATACACCTTGCAGAACGAAGGAGCATTGGGAATGAGCAACTGTAGAAAGATCAAAGGAAAACCTGCAGGAATCAAGGTATTACATATAAATGGGTGTGCCTCTTCCGAGGGTTGTAGGTTGTACCACCGATAATGATGGTCACTTTCCGATGAAGAACCTCATATAAATCAATCAAATTGTTGTTACTATCAGCAATTCTTTTTACCTCTGTAACCGTCGAAAAGACATTTGAATTGCTTTTATTGCCAATAGTTGCACTGCTCTGACCTGGCAGTGATGAATAATAGTATCAATGTAGAGAATCCAGTCGAATCCAGCAACAATTTGTGTTCATACAGCGTGGGTAGATTACTGAATCGCTTTATAAATTAAATCTTCTGTCATACAAAACAAGCACAACATTGTATGCATGAGCTTTTACAACAGGTGCATGTCTCCATTATGTCAAAGCTTTAGGATTTTGCTTTTCGGATGGTAGAAATTGTCGGAAAACTTTTAGTACCGAATGATGCTTTTTATTAGTTTTTCAGGAATTTTATAACTATTAATACATAGACGTAGGTACTGAAACTTTATACACAACTTTTTAAAAAATTGACGTTTTGAAAAAAATTCGTTTAATATGTTAACCATCGTTCACCATTTATTTTTAACCGATGTGTGATAACTATTGGTTAACTAGATGTTATTGCTAAACAACTGTTCAACCAACATTCTAATCTTAACCTTCAAATGTTTGATACAACAAATAAATATGTTTATTAATCAAAATTCAATGATTTTTTAAATCATCCCTATAAGTATGATGCGATGTTCATTGGCGCTTCAAACTTTTTACTATAACATTATACTGTTAATTGTAAACTTCTTAAGCTTTGTAAACTTTGTTAATTTTGTAAACTTTGTAAACACTGTAAACGTTGTAAACTGTAAATTGTAAACTGTAAACTTTACCTGCTCTCAACGCGGGTTCTCCTAGTGAGACAGTCACAGTACCATAACCCTTTTATAACATTAAGGTTGTATAGATGAAAAGAAAAAAAATTGCGTTACTGCTAAGTACCACCGCTCGGTCAAGTCATTAATAATAATAATAATAATAATAGTTGGATGACTTGTATAGCGCCGTTTTTGTGAGAAATCACCTCAAGGGCGCTGTACAAATATTTCTTAAATAATTATGTACAAACAGATACAGAAAAACATACTCAACTGGCAGGTCGCTTCAGATGAACACAGTTTTAGAAAAATTGGATTTCATTACCAATGAATACATTACTCCGGGCGCTGTGTTTACACCCTAAAGGTGACTCAGGTTGGGTATAGGATCTCTTATCTCACCCTTACCATAAAAACCCGGCGATAGGGGAAGTTTTTAAGCAACCAATTATAACGACCCACGCGTTGCTGACTATCAACTTTCGTTTAACTGGGTGCCAATGCGAATGACCTAATGAATTCATTATTCCACGCGCTTGAAATTAAAAACAAGATTGATAACCTATATGAAATTTTTGATGTGGAAAGTTATCAACAACCATTTACAGATAGCAGCACGCCGCTGGCCGTTACAGGTATCAAATATTCAGTTATGGATTAAACATAGGTTAAGGTTAGCTGTCTGTTATCTCTTTCGTTAAGACCCAGTGAAAAGGTATAAGTAAATATTCATCAATAAATGGACTTTGCTTGACTGCCGTCTCTCCATCAAAACACTACTCAACAGTGAGGTGACAAAGGTATAAGTAAATATTTAACGAACAATTGATAAATGGAAGCACGTTGCTGACCACCATATTTCTCTCACACTGTTCGGCGGTGAATATTCGCGATAAAGGTTTGACGACTTAAGTTAGATTAGGAATCCGTTATCTCTTTTGTTAAGATCCAGTGACATGGGTATACTATGTAAGTATATAACAACGATTTACAACAGAAAGCGCGTTGCTGACCGCCATCCCTCTCACACTATTCAGCCGATTTAGCGGTGAGTTCACGCGCTGAAGGTTAGACCACTTAAGCAGCGAGTATTTATTATGTCCCTACCCTAGTAAAGATATTAAGACCGTCTAACGATGGTATACGTAAGCATTCACACGTGTCATTCATTAACCAATAGGATGTATGATCTGGGCAACAAGTTTGGAGGAATTGTTGATATATTTGCTGACTCCATTTATACAGTAAAGCGTCATCTATACCAGCACTTTGATGGATCCTTCAATATGTAGTACTGTCGCTTGGATAATGTAGGTTTAACGATTTAATAATAATAATAATAATACTTGGATGATTTGTATAGCGCCGTTTTTGTGAAAAATCACCCCAAGGGCGCTGAGTAAATACTACTTGCTAGGGTTTATCTTATAATGTACATATACAGAAAACATTCTTACCTGTTATAATATTGCTTTACTTTTCTATTTTACGTTACTGTTAAAGGTTTTTTAAAAATTGTGGATTAAAATGTCTATTATGTACATATATTTTTTGACAGCTCTTTATATTATATTCTAAAATCTATGTAAAAGCCCAGATGGGCGTATTTTTTAAATTTTTTAATTTTTTTATATGAATACCGCACAAGAGTCCCAACTGCTCCCAACCGTCTGAAGCCACTGAGACTATGGCATTCCCAATTGGGGAATGTTGTGAAGCTGAAGGTATTAGGGAAGGGAAGGAGAAGGGGAAGAGGAAGGTGGGGAATACCTGGCTATTCAGATCTGGTCACCAAACATGGCTAAAAGCCATTTCAAGCAACGTTTCAATTCTGAATGGTGGTCTTTCACCAGGGCGATACTGAGAGTATCTTCCACTCTGGAACGGGCGCAAATATACTATATAATATTTTTAAATTAATTCATTGTGAAACAACACAAATTAGTTAAATAAAATTTACTTACGCATTTACTTTAGTTGGATTTGAACCCGCGACCTTCGGATTCGTAGTCGAAAGCCTTACCCCTCGACCATGGAGGCCGTATAATCAAATATATTCGCCTCCTATACACCTATTCAGCGGTGAGTTCACGCGCCAAAGGTTTGACAACTTAGGTAAGGTTAGGTATTAGTTTTCTGACGTATGAGTAAGCATTTAACACCAATTTACAAATGGAAGCACGTTACTGACCGCCACCTCTCCGTCAATACTATTGAGTTTATGCGTCAAAGGTTTGACGACTTAGGTAAGGTTGGGTATCAGTGTTAACTTCCCGACAAAGGTGTAAGTAAGTGTTTAACAACAATTTATAACTGGAAGCACGTTGCTGACCGCTACCTCTCGGTCAACTGGAATTCATTGCCAACGAACTCATTACTCTGCGCGCTAAGGTCATGCGGCGTCACGCGCCGAAGGAATTTGTAATTGACTCCGATAAGAAGTGTGAAAACCGTCGATAGGTCGGTTCAATGCGATCATTTCGTGGCTGTACATACAACGTATCTGTTTTACAAGATGTGTTATGTAAACTTCTAAATATGGCCTTCATCAAAAACCAATTAATAATAACATTAATTATTAAGTAATAATTGACGAGTATTTAAATATTTCCACATAAATTATAATAATAAAACGTATATACTAGTTTAATTAAACTGTGATTTTAAGTAAGTAGGAACGTAATACTAATTTCGTGTTTTTATTTTACTTTAATTTATTAATTGAACTATTTAATATCTTATATGATTTAATAGGTCCTTTAATACCTTGATAAACAACTAATTCCATCGCGTGCTTGCCCTCTATGCCTCCGTCGCGCGTTGAATGGTTTACGCATTTGACATTGAGTTGTCATTATCACGAATTTAGTAATTTCACAACTGGATTTTGATATATTGTCTGTTAGATTTGATGAACCTTACAAAACTCGCTTTACAGCTGTCGTAAGACATAATGTTAAAAACCTAGGTATCCTGTCACCGAATTAATATCTCATTTACTTAATTACCTTTCAGTATCATAACATAGACCAGAGATGGATTAAGCATTAAGCAAAATGCGTAATTTACCAAAAAGCGTATCCGCCATGTCAGAGTAAGTTGGCACAACAAATAATTTTCATTGGTGGATTTAAAACGGAGCGTATGCAACAAATCTATAAACAGTACTTCTACGAAAAGTGGCTCCAACAAATAACTAATTATTTACATACGAATCTTCTTGACTTGATAGAACATAATTAGGATTGTTCAATGTCTCTCTCACTGGGAAAATTCCTGTGACGAGACGTAGGAGGTACATAAATAACATAATGAAATACAATACGATAAATAGGAGAACAAAGATATTGAATTAATTATTTTTGCGTTTATTCGTAGAACTCAGTTTATTTATTTTTATTTTTTATTTAATGTAAATCATATTTGATAATATTATTATGAAGTTCTGCAAATTTTTAGTTTTTTATTATTGTGACAGCGGTGTTCAAGGTCATTTTCAAACTGTGACGACATGACATTGCGACGACTTACTTATATGATTTTTTTTACATCGACCCAATTCTAATTTGGACGTTGTTTAAAATAATTATTTATTACAGAAAAAACCGATTTAGTTAGAAAGTAATTAAAATTATTTGCTGTGAGGTTTTTAAATTTTTGATGAGTTTTCCCCGTATTTAAATGACGAATTTTCTTAATTGATTTAACAGCTTTCACAATAATGAAAAAAACCATAACATTGTTAAATTTGATTTATTTTAATTTTTCACAAAACAAAGGTTAAGGAAGTTAAATTTTATGATATTATTTAAGTGTTAGGTTGTATACATATGTTAATGTTTTGGACGTTTTGTAATCCAGGTAAAAGTATATATAAAAAATAATCTAATTGCATATGCCTAGTGACAAAGATATATTCAAAACTGAATAGGCACGTGTAAGAATGTGTATTACAGCAGTGATCAATAGATGGATCACTTATTTTAATAATCCACCGTTTTATTTCATTTTGTTTGAAGAGTTTGATCCACTCTGTACTTTTGTTACTTAATTTTATTACTGCGCTACCGGTTTCGACACATCCGTGTCATTCGTTAGCGTTCTTAAAACTATCTCAAATTAAACAAGTACAGAAATAATTAGACAATATTAAGTGAGGGTGGTGGGAGTAGTGATTTTGGGTGGGCGGTGAGAGGAGTCAAAATACATGGTTAACAAAGGTGATTTACAGGGTGCTATTATTTTGTTTACTAGATTTTTTTTGTTTATTTCTAAAGTTTTTAAGGCGCACAATTTAAAATATGTATTAATATTTGAATGTTTAAACTTATAAGTATATAGTGGATAAAACACTTCAAAATAAAATGTCTAGAAATTGTTATATAGAAATAAAAAAAAAGTTTTATTCCATGTTAAAATTTATTCAGTGTTCCTATTAATTTGTCTAGTCGTAGCTGGTAGTGTATTGTATAATTTACTTGCTATGTAAAGTGTCTTTCGCCAAAAGTAGGTCTAGCAAAAAGGAGTTTGAGATAGTTCTTTATTTTTGCTTCGTGCATTTTATAGAATTTGTGTTGATTTGTGTTGTGTTTTATTGCTTTAGTGCAAATTAATCAGAATGTATTTTGCTTTATGTCCATAACATTGATGATATTGAAAATAATATCGGTACTGATAGAAAGAGGGAGATTCCGAATTATTTTTATAATTAATTTTTACGCTTTAATGATGGGATCAAGGGAGGTAGAAGCAGCACTATCCCAACCTATGATTTCGTATTCAATGTGTGATTGGCATAGTGAGAAGTTGCGTGTTTGTTTAAAAGGTATAATGATTTAAGAATTTTATTTGTAGTGTGATGAATATGTTGTTTCCAATTAAATTTTGAGTCGAAGGTTAGTCTCAAGTATTTGATATTGCCTACTTGTTCGGGGCATGGGCAGTCACAATTTAGGTTCAAATCAGAATTTTGAAGTAATGTATTTTAATTGTTAGGTTTTTGTATGAAATTTGAATATTTGTGAGACTAAAAAGTAAGTATTTTGTTTTCAGTACGTTCAATGTCAGTGTGAGTTAGAATCAAGACAATTTTCCAAATAAATAAAACACAGGTTTACATACGGGGTTGTAAAAAGACATAGGTACCGAACAGACTTTAACCGACGATTCCTGGGGGGCAAGTCTGTATCTTCTGCGTTAGCTAACGCAAGTTAAATCGACCCTAAATAACACATTTAGATTTAAATTTGCGCCTACGTTAATAGACAAATCCGTAACGCAAACGCAAGAGACGATGCTGCGTTTATGAAAACTGTCAAAATGTGTTCTCCATGACCGATTTAATTTGCGTTAGCAAACGCAAAAGATACAGAAATTATAAAATGCTATCTACATTTTTACTCCAAGAATCACTGGTTAAAGTCTGTCGGGCGCGTTCTGTTTTACCATGTATATAAAATTGTGTCGATAAATATATAAAGCCAAAATTTTATGAATCTTTTGATCTCTATCCGGCCCTGACTCTTATACAAGCATCTTAATTCGTTTTCTACGTATAAAATATTTTGGTGTCGAAACATAAACATCTATTTCAAATCATCTCAAAATAAATTACGAAGATTCTATTAAATAATTAAGTGAAAAAATAGTACACAATAGTACCCATTCCACATTATTGCCGTAACTAAATTAATTGGGTTCAAACGCTAATGGGTATAACGTACACCCTTAACACTCCCACGTCAATTGTATTTTTGATGGCTACCCTTCGCCAAACCTGACATAATAATAACATAATCGAATTGTTCGCGTGTACTGGATTTTGATTGTCCACATGTCGTTGTTGTTTGCATGTAGTGGTTTGTTTGCATGGCGTAGTTTCTGACGTCACATTTTCACCCAAACGCACACACAAAAACAAACACCAGCATAACGCCAATGTATATAGGATCATAAAACTCAAATATTTAGTTACCAAGTGATACGTATTCCAAGGTTCCTCACCAGACAGTGCTTGATACGGCCAAGTCAAGGTCCCACCATTACACTCACAGTGTTGGAATATAGTTACGTCATTTTAGATCTTCCACTTTAGGCTTTGAGATAAAAAATAAATAAAAAAATGTGAAATAACATCTTCATATCTGTACTAATTATAACATGACTGTGAAACTTCTATAAAAAAAATGTTTACTGACCATTGTAAAGGGAGTGGGAAGTAAAAGTTTTTTTTCTTGAATTTCGTTACATAAATATTTTAAAAAAATCGATAAATCAATTCCTATAATAATATCATAAATTACTATTACCTGGTACCTGTATAACGAAAATAATTATTGCAGGTGTGCACAATACATAATAATATTGTGTTTAACGAAATGTGTGTAGAATTAGTATAGGGGTTGGTTTAGCTACACACAAGTTTTTATTGTGAATCTACCCTCGGTATCATAAATTCGTCAACGTCAGAAGTTTTGCCTGACAGTATGTATTTCATCCAAGGTCAAAAGCCTTAATAATGTATGGTGGTACTGCCTGAGGTAACTGTTCATATCATTCATGTCTGGATTTATAATAATGACACTTCATTTACATCTGTGTGATGTTTTTTTAAACATTAACATCACCATCGGCGCTACATCGTCTGTGGGAACCGTCGCTATTCCTCTCGCTGTCGTCCTCTAGTTCCCGTCATACCGCCGACCCAACTAAGTTTGGGCCTCCAAGCACTCCTCCAATATGCTAGCTTTTTAAAAAAAAAGCCTCTTTGCTGGTCAGCCGTCTAACTGTCTTGCATCCTTGCTCTATAGCCTGTCCATCGGTGACGTACCAGTTTTATAAAAAAATCTTCATTTTTATAAAGCATAGATGATCCTGATCCTTATTTTCCTCCACCGTTACTAGCAATATTAACACAAATTCTGTTATCAAACACAATTTTTAATTTGTTTTTAAAAATTTAATGTAACACTGGTAATAAGAATTACGTTTATTACGCATTAAATCATTTGGCAAAGCGATTACGACTGTTTAATAAAAGAAATATTTCACTAATTTAAATGACCTTACAAAATTCGCAAAACGCTATCCTAAGTCGAACACAATGTTGATCAATGACGCATTCCGATAAGTAGGTACAATACTCACTCGTTATATAATTTATTACGAGTTTTTCAGAAATTCAGATTGGCGAAACCTTGACCGGGGGTCTTTCGTATTATCGTAGATTTTTTTTTAATCAATATTACTCGTGTTAGGTAATTTAAAATGTTAAATATCAGCATTTCCTAAACATATGGTCATAAAAGGCGAGGTAATTCATAAAATTAATAAAACGGTGCCGTTATTTCACGCCATAAATTATAAATTAAAGTTCACTACACATTAGACGCAGTAAAACACCGCAATAAAACTCCTTTGGAATAAATATTCCAAGAGCATCCTATTATCCCGCTTAACGATAGTAAAAATACATGCTGGAGTTGATACAAAAAAAATGGCACTTGGTATACGCAGTGACAAAACTATGTTATCCATTCTGACTATTTAAAAAAAACTGGATTTATTAACGAGTCAAATAGATTGATTCATTTTTCAGACCTTTTCTCTTGCTGTGAAATAGTGCCAGCTAAATTTCTCACCGGGCCGTGTTTCAAAGCAGACTCCATAGTGATATCTGTAATACAATCTTAGCAAGTCTACAAATTGCTTTCTACGAAAATATATACTACTTTTATTGATTTTGATTGTATTTTGCAAGCTTTATAAGTGTATATAATACGAGTATGTTCCCCAATTATTTTGTAACCATTACAGCATTATTTGAATGCGTGCAAAAAAATATGGCGCATAGTGTACATAATATGGATTACGTGTAAAGAAGCGAAATAATAATAACATGGCCTTGATAATGCGAAAAATATCACATTAAATCTAACAAGTGTCAATATAACATAAAATTTATTTTATTTGTATTGGTGACATTTGCATGTCTACATTTTAAAATCGATTATTTTCCTGTTTCTTATCAATGGTTGTACAAGCAAAGGTTAACATTTTTTTAGGTGAGTATAATATCGCGGCGTTGATTAAATAATCGATTTCATTTGCGGATATACTCTTTAATGGAGTAACCGTACGTTCCGAAAATACTTAGCATTTCACGGCCGCGCGGGCAAGGTCGACCATGCTGTATACGTCAACACGCTAGCCGTATGGGCGTTATATAACATGGGCCGCACTAGTCCAAATATGTATTTCAAAAATGTTTAAAAAAATTCTTAGTCAGAAATTGTGTGGTGTGGTGAGCTTTTCCTGGGAGGATTTTTAGTTATATCAATTTTTTTTTTAAATTCGTCGTGCCAAATTCACCATGAACTTTGAAGCTCGATGAAACCGGGTAGTAACTACTCGTTACTAATACAAGTACTTTTAATAAGGTAAAATAAAATGTCTGCAGACAACTTGAAGTAAATGTGAATATTAATTCTTTAATAATAGTGGACCCTGAAACAATCCCTGAGGCAATCCGTAAAAACCTACAATTGTTCCATCTGTTAGTATTTAATGTAAAAAGTTTATGACAGATTGGCCTCAATCATAGCTACGGTGCTGTTTATTATATCATAAGCTTTTTAGAATAAGATAAATTAATAATACAAAATAAGACAACATGAAAATGTGGTCATGCAATGAAAATGACTTTGACGATTGCTATTACGATAGCTCAAAACATTAATAGTCGTTCAATTACGATAATATTTAGATAGATAGGCTGTTAAATATATCTGGTTTACCAATCGATATACACACTATTTACAATACAATGTGATAAATATACAGATTTATAGGAAATTAGCAATATATCGTTACTATGTTGATTTATCTAAATCATACTCATTATTAATAAAATGAACTTAAACATGACTCAACTAGTATTATATTTCAGACATAATATTAATTCAACATCTAAGCTAGCTCGAAAACATTTAAATTACATTATTCATGGATTCATTGCATTTGGAGAGTAGATTTTTAAAATATTTTTTTATTAAAGCATTATACTCTTGAAAATGCTTGCTTCAAGAAAGATAAGGGATTTCCACGAAATGTGGCATTCGTAAACATATATATGCATATTGATCTATATAGGTAAATATATTTACATAATATATGCTATACACATATGCCTACTCAAAACAACTTATAAATTTGCACATGGGGAAAACCCCTGTTTCCTAAAAAAAAAAAAATCAAGAGTAATCTGTATAATGCTTTAAATATGAAATGATTTTTAAATACGCTAAATAAATGTAATCCATGCATATTAATTATTAATGTGTTTTATTCTCACAAATATATTTCATTACGTTAATAAATCAATTAAGAACAATATCTATTCACCACTTCTCAGCGTTTTCAGAAAATCAAAGCAATGTGATACTTAAAAATATATTTTTATTTATTCCCCTAATAGCATTCACGCCAATATAAATTAAAATCTGCCATCATTAAAAACTGTACATACCCGCCAGAATAGAGATTTTTAATTATCACAATTATTTCTGAGTAAATCGGTGTTTACCGAAAATATTTATAAATCATTTCAAACGCCATAAATATTAAAAATGGTGGGGGAAATAAAATCATATCATTCATCGCAATTTGGCATAATCACAGTTTAAAATCGGATTTGAACGCCGAAACAGCTGTCACAATAATAAAAAACTGAGATACTTGAAGAACTTAAGTGGAACGGTTGGGCGGCCTGTTTCATAAAAAAAAAAATTTTTACATTTGAGGCCAAAATAGTGAAAAATTATAGTAAATATCTAGTACCGATTAGAAGGCATTTATTTATTTATCTTTTACATTGAACAGGGGCATTTATTTTTCGCGATTTCAGAGGCACCTTTAACAATTATTTGGGGGCTAACAAAAATGTTAATTATCATTTTTTAACATATCATTTTTTTTTATATATTAAAATAAGCGTTACGGTGGACTTTAAAATAAATTAAAAACGAACAATTTACTTTGGAACACAAATTTGCCGTACATTTTTTAAAATATCGACCCGAAAATAGTTTTTTTTTAAATGTTTTGATTTCATATTTTTATTTACGTAATCATATTTACATCGCAGATATGAAAATTAAAAAAAAAATACGGTAAGCCCGCAATAATTTTATAATAAATGTCCTATACTCCATAATTTAAAACAAATAAAAAATACTTCTCATACATACTAGATATTTACTGAACCTCTAATTAAAAAAAATATATGATTCAGTTTGCATGTGTATTTTGGCCTCAAATCCAAAATTAAGTTATGTATGAAACAGACTGCGCAGCCGTTCCTCTTAATTATAAAGTAATTAAGTTTTTATTTAAAAAAAATAAAATAATAATAATTAATGACTCACGTAATTTAAATGTTTTCGAGTGAGTTCAGATGTTAAATCTGTATAATTTGGAAAAAAAATCGTAGCACTTACCTGTATATATTATAACAATAATATCCGTAGATACGTGTCTTCTAAACATGATGTTATTTTCACTACAAATATAATCTACAAAGCATACATAATCTTATATAAATTCTACAATGTTGTATAATAACGGCGTAAAGTAGATTCTAAAGCGTTTCTGGAACATTCGGGAAACGATATCTAAATTTCTTTATTTTTCGCTCGTACCTATGTACGTACCTATCCACTTGTATTTTTAGTAATCGCAACATTGAAGGTCAAATTGAAAAAACATGTAAAAAAATACACATTAAATCATGTTAAAAAAATCCCGTAGAAATGTACGAAATGTACGTGTTATTTCGAAATAATTGAAGCTTTCTGCATATTACGCATTTTTTTACTGGTTAGTTTGTGTGGGAGAAAATGACAAATTGTTTATTCAAAATAATAAATTTCATATCTAATGCGGAAAACCGAACGATAATATTATAAAAAATACGTTAATAAAAACGATATTACATAAAAGTCACGTATCTACTCAGAGATAGTCCCCAGTACGCTACAAGGTCGCTGGCTATCTATAAAGCTGGGTTCAAACGATGGGATACAACAATTGTCTTCCAATGCGAACTATTTGAAAGTATATACAGGCTGTCCGGCAAGTAATGTATAACCTTTTAACTTTGGGTGGGGGACTACGCCACTCCTCAAGGATAATCTCAAGCTTGAAGGGTTTGACGCGTGTGACGTGGAATGGATGAAGTTGAAATTTCGTAAAGATTTCACGAACAATTGACTTCAATATTTCTCTTTTTAATCTGTATTTTTATAAAAATGTGACGATAACTCTTTAACCAAAATAATAGTAATAATCTTTGTTCCTAAAATATAAATAGCATTTCCGATACCATTTTAGAATTTCCATTAAACGGGCAACTTTAAAGCCTATTGGTCACCCAGGACTGGATAAAAAAGCACCACGAGAGTTAAAAATTTGGAAAAAAAATCATAACTATAATTTAAAATGCAACTCTTTTCTAAAAAAAAAACTACAGCAGCAACGCAATAAAAATAATGTATCTCGGTCGGGGACCTATTGCGTCGACAAGGAACATTCAGGTGTCCCTGTCCTGTGCTACGTCAATGGCAGTCATACGAGTACATAGTAGGTCCAGCCTCCCTTCACAAAGCCTCTGGAGTTGCTTCTTCCACCTTTGTCTGGGGCGGCCCACTGGATGTCTTCCCTCTGGAATAGCACTTGGATTTTTCCGCAGAATTCTACCATCTGGCATTCTTAATTCATGCCCAATCCACTTCTATTGCGACTTTTATTAGGAGTAACACTAATAATCAAGAAAAATATTTTAAAAAAAAACAGGCTGAAAATTAAAAAAAAAAGTCAAAATATCCCGAAAATCTTGGGACTTTTACAAAACATGATATGCCATTTTCGGAATAGCCTCGGGGTCTTCCATCCATGGTTGAAAGGATATCCACTACTTACCGGATACCTGGAACGAGATACGAGTAAGAGTAAGATTGGGTTGAGAAGCTATTTGAATTTTATCACCATAAGACATGTAATGTGGAAAAGATATGTATTTGCCGTAATGTGTACAAAAAAGATGTAATTTGTAACCGATATCACATGGCTTATAAAATATTAAATAAACAAGAACTATTAAATATACCAAATTGTGGCGTTAGGTCTTATGGTTAAAATTTGTAGATCTCTGAAACATTATTAAAAATTTTAAGTTCTGATGGCCTTCTACTTTGTTCTCTGTTATTACTAAGTTAATACGTAAATAAAATACGTCGTAGAATTAATGAAATTTTAGTAAATAAATCGTGTGTAGCAAAGCCAAAGTGTGTTCATAATAGTTAATTTCTAAAGTGAAGTTTTGTGGAGGTTCACCTCAAGTGCGCTTTACACTAAGTAACCTAACTTAATATAATTAGAAATTAACAGATATTTTATATATGCATTTTAAAACTATGACTTCAAATATACACGACTAGCAGACTTACTTACAGTAATAATTTAGAATAAACTAGGGCTATAAATAATCAAACGTTAAGTACAAATAACAAAAGAGTAAGAAAATATGCACTAAATAACCTTACATATTATTAATGCCTTCAAATGCGGTCGAAAATTAATTTTGTCCAGAGCATAAGCAAATTTTTTTGTTTATAATTTCTTCAAATGTTTGGTAACTTTGTGGCATCATTATTAATTATATAAATTAAAAATATACTTTGTATTTACCACTTTAATTAAAATATATAAATATTTCTCTACATGTTTCGATAGCAATGCTATCATCTTCAGGAATAAAAAATGATAGCATTGCTATCGAAACATGTAGAGAAATATTTATATATTTTAATTAAAGTGGTAAATACAAAGTATATTTTTAATTTATATAATAAATTTTTTTGTTTATTTATATTGGAGAGGTTTATTATATTAATGAATTATTATGCAATTTCACCGTCATTAAAAGCAACAAAAACTGGTTTTCAGACACACGTTTCCTTACCTAATTTATCGACTGTAAAAAAAAAAATTAAATTAATATTATTATGTATAATTTCTTCAAAATATTGGTATTCACTTTGTGGCGTCATTATTAATAAATTAATTAAAAATAACTTTTAATTTTCTATAGCGAAGCTTTCCTCATTAGGACATATAGAATACTAAAAAATGTCAAATATAGACAAATGATAAATATAGAACACACATACAGTAAGAAGAGACAAATTATAAACATAAACAAAAAGTGATTAAAGTAGGTATTCAATTAATCGAAAATAGGAAGATAAAATTATTGTGAAACTTAGAATAAAAAAATTATATTAGAAATTGAAAAAGAAATCATTTTTTCTAATTAACATTAATATGAATACAAATGTAAAAAAAATTGATTATTAATTATATTTAATTGACTATTAACACTTTTTCTATTACCTAAAAATTGAAATTGGTCCAATTGTAAACCTGTTGTACGTAAAAATTTTAAACCGTTATTTATGTCAAAAGAATGATTTGTCTCCAAAATACGGATGGCAAATTCAGGATTATTATTTTTACTATTAAAATTTCTTGAAATCTTTCCTATGTAAAAAAAAATTGCAATCGTTACAAATTAATTTATGTACCCCCGATTTATTTAAAATATCCCCTTTATCCTTGTTATTTAAAATATAATTATTGAATTTATTATTAGTATAAAAAGCTGTTTGGAGTATTAATATTAAAAACATTTTTTTTATCCACTGTTTACTAACATCAGTTTTCCAGAGTGGAAGATACTCTCAGTATCGCCCTGGTGAAAGACCACCATTCAGAGTTGAAACGTTGCTTGAAATGGCCTTTAGTCGTGTTTGGTGACCAGATCTGAATAGCCAGGTATTCCCCACCTTCCTTTTCCCCTTCTCCCTCCCCAATACCTTCAGCCTCACAACATTCCCCAATTGGGAATGCCATAGTCTCACTGGCTCCGGACGGTTGGGAGCAGTTGCAACCCTTGTCCGGTATTCATATAAAAAAAATAAAAAAAAGTTTATACGGAGTTCTGATGAGGAAAGCTTCGCTTTCGAAACAAGTTGATAAGTATGTATTAAAAAAGTGGTGTTTACAAAGCAAATTTTAATTAATTTATTATATTAATGGATTAACTTATTTGATTACGTGTATTATCTCTCTGAACGTTGAAGTGCGAACAGCGCCGTGTCTCCCACACGGGTATACGAATATGTGCTGTACGAAGAAGCTCCGATAAGGTCAACTGGAAGGCTGTTGCTCTTTGGCAATGAATTTTTCTGCCTCAGATATGAATAATTATCTCCGGCGTTACGTGCCACAATACTCACACCATCGCACAAACTAGATATTGACTATTCCGAAACATATTCGCTATTATATACATTCAACGAGATAGAAACATTTTTTTACTGGCCCGTTGACAAATTCGCATTCCCCGGGCATGCTTGAAAATAAGACCCACGCACTTTCACCATAAAATTTTAATGGTATTTATGAATTTGATTAATTTTTGGTGTAGATTTCTTTTTCTTGAAAGTAATTTCTCCCCTGGATCGTTTCAAGGACTGTTATATAAAATAACAATCTTTGGAAATTTTCAATCATCGCGTAGAAAACGTAGTTACCTTGAAGTTCTGAATAAAAAGATTAAGTAAATATTTACTGAAACATGGACAAAAATATCACATTGAATAATGTGGAATAACAAAAATCTATTCAGATAATGCGTGCTATATTTCCTGTCGCTTCGTGCTGTACCGATTTTTTAAATGTGCCCCCCTACATTTTGAATTAAAATTATGCTTTTAAAAAAACTCCATTTAATTATTTAATGTTATTTAATACTCTTCCTTGCCGGTGCTGTCAACTGATTTGACATTCCTCTAATTATTTCAATTTCGCTGTAAATATATTAAAGACAGGGTTAATATTTTAGGTGTTCCTCAGCAATACGTTTATGTATTGGATATAATTATTAAATTGGATATATTTAATTAAATGTCGATCGCAACAGAAAAAATGTTCTATGGAAAAATCGTCAAAAAAATAGTTAATATACCTGTTTGCATACATTGATAACTTGCCGAGTGATGCGGTAGTGAGCGAAGGGGTACGGGATTTCGCTAACTAAATCGTTAGTAGTAGCCGGCGGTCTGCCGGCTGTAATGGATGTAGCATGCGTTTTATGCGTGGCCGATGTTATTTTTTGAAATGTTTTACAGTAGTAATAAATTCTAACTATTCATTTTTATTCAACGTTAAAATAACAAAATCCTAAATGTACCCCGTACACTGAATGTACAGCACCGGAACTCGAGGGATTTTCTTGCACCCTTCCCTTAGTGTTAAGGGGAACGGCTGCGCTGCCTGTTTCATACATAAATTAATTTTGGATTTCAGGCGAAAATACCCATCCAGACTGAATGACATATTTTTTTTAATTAAAGGTTTATTAAATATCTAGTACGGATGAGAAGTATTTTATTTATTTTTGTTTAAAATTTTGAAGTTTATGCTATGAAGAAAAATTAATTTTCATTATTTTCATAGTTTATCGTCTTTTTTTTAATATCATATTTGCTATGTAAATATGATTAAGTAAATAAAAATACAAAAACAAAACATTTAAAAAATAACGTTTTTTATGGTCGATATTTTAAATTATATCCGGCAAATGTGTGTTGGTCGTTTTTATTTTAATTTAAAGTCCACCATAATGCTGATTTTAATATATTTTTTAATTGTTTTTATTTTATATTTCATTATATTTTCTAAGCAGATGGGGTAAAATTTTTCTTTTAAATCACTGTTAGTCCCAAAATAATTGTTAAAGGTGCCTCTAAAATCAAGAAAAATCAATAACTTTAATGACCTATATTTCATAATGTAAAACAAAAATAAATAAATTACTTCTAATCTGTACTACATATTTATCATTAGCTTTAGGTGAGTATTTTGGCCTAAAATCCAAAATTTAGTTTTGTTCGAAACTCTTAATTGGAAAATAACAGAAGGAAAAACCAGTAGGAACTTAACATTCAAGAAGACACCTAGCTGTGTGACCTAGCTGTGTGACTTGCTGTCATTCACTCAACTGCACCAATTTAATCCCGTAATCAATACAAACAAACGGTTTCTGGAATTAATCATTTCTAATATTTCTGAATGTAGTATAACCCACTGTACCGACCCCGAAGCATTAGACATAGAGTTATCCTTTACTATACCATCTCTCCACAGCTTTTCGAGGACAGTTAAAATGTTTCACCGTGTTGACCGTTGTCAAATCATAGATCGGTCTTAAAATATTGTTTTAGTTTTCTGTTTTACGTTACAGTGTAGCTAAGTATGTTATGATATATCTGATTGGGTACAATATTTCTAAATGCTTCATTATTTCTTTCAAAGGTTTTACCTGGTTTTACTGGTATACTATAAACGCCCAAAGTTTAAAACATGTCTCCACTATTAAAGATCTTGGTATCGTGTTTGATAGTAGGCTGATATTTCATGCTCATATTGAAATGCTGAGTTTCGTCCTACGTACCGCGAGGAATTTTAGGGACACCCCGGTTTTAAGTAAGGAGTAGGATTGAGAGTAAGTCGGTGGTTTGGAGTCCACACCGAGTGAAGTATTCCCTCATGTTGGAGATAGTTCAGAAGAAATTTTTGAGATTTCTCTACTTGGGGGAGTATGGCTACTGCCCGTAGCTCTACCCTACCAACTTTCTTTTAGGTATGCTCGGAATGAACCGTCTGAAGGTCAGAAGGGATGTACACATTGCTACACTATTGAAAACTCAGCTATCAAGGAGAGTATTAATTTCTACGTTCCCGATGGTTAACGTTGTCACCAACAGAATAGACTGTTTTATCTCCCGGCATGACAATTGGCGAGTTGGTCCTGCTCGGTGGGGAGGGCAATTTGCTTTTAAATAGAATGACTTCGGATATCGACATATTTAGCATCAATGAAGTTTGAAAAGAAAGTTTCATTACTGCTTGTTTAATACCAGCTTGTTTTATATATGTATATGTCTACCTTCTTTCTGGTATATATTTTTTTATTTTTTTGGATGTTGTACATTCTGTCTTATTTAGCAATGTAACTCTTTAAAAATGCCTTAAAATGTAAATTTTGTTTAACTTTAAGTTAATTGAATAATTATGTTTTAAAATTCATGTTATACCCAGATGGGCGAATAATCAAATAAAAAATAAATAGAAAAATGACAATGTTTTTTTTTAAGAACTAGCGTATCAGAAAGTACGAGGAGTGTTCAAAAGAAAAGGTGAATTTCGAATTTTTTCGAAAAGTATTTATTTATTTATCAATATCCATTTTCTCCCATTCAAAGTAATCCCCCTCAGATATAATGCACTTATGCAAGCGCTTCTTCCAATCCTCGAAGCACTTCTGGAATGTGCTTTTCGGTATGGCCATCAGCTCGTTCTTCGATTCTGACTTTATCTTATCAATGGCAAAACGCTTTCCTTTCATTGGTCTCTTCAGTTTCGGGAATAGGAAAAAGTCGCAGGGAGCCATATCTGGTGAATACGGTGGTTGAGGCATTATTACGGTGTTGTTTTTGGCCAAATAATCACGAAAAATTGCATTGATGTGTGAGCTGGTGCATTATCGTGATGCAAAATCCATGATTTGTTTTTCCACAATTCCGATCGTTTGAGCCGTATTGCTTCACGAAAACGTTGCATAACTTTCTTTTAGTATTCCTTATTAACCGTACGACCTGTTGGCAAGCACTCATGATGCACCACGCCATTGTAATCGAAGAAAACAGTGAGAAAAACCTTCACATTTGATCGAACTTGGAGTGCTTTTTTCGGTCTTGGCTCTTCTGGCCGCTTCCATTGGGATGATTGGGCCTTGGTTTCGATGTCATAACCATATACCCACGTTTCATCACCAGTTATGACCCTTTTGAGCAAATCTGGATCGTCGTTGACGTCATTCAACAACTCCTGAGCGATACTAATGCGACCTTGCTTTTGCTCAAAATTTTGCAATTTCGGAACAAACGTCGCTGCCACACGTTTCATGCCCAAAACATCCGAGAAAATTGCATGGCATGAGCCGCTTGATATGCCAACATCCTCTGCAACTTTCCTAATAGTGATTCGATTGATTTCCAATACCATTTTCTTCACTGTTTCGATGTTTTCTTCGTTTGTTGACGTGGTTGCAACTCCAGGACGCTCATCGTCATTAACATCTTCTCGGCCTTCTGTAAAGCGCTTGTACCACTTATAAACACTTTTTGAGACAAAGTAGACTCGCCGAATGCCACAGTCAACATTTTAAGTGCGTTGGAGCACTTTATTCCATTTTTAACGCCAAATTTAATACATATTCTTTGATCCATTTTTTTCGAAAGTAAAAAATCGAAGAACACACAAAAACGTGACTAACCTTTCCAGTTGTCAAAAACAAACCACTAATCCAAAATGGTTGATAATGCTAACATGTGATAAACATATGTGTACCAACATAACAAAAAAAATCGATAATCGAATGTACACAGCCCGCGAAAATTCAAATTTCACCTTTTCTTTTTAACACACCTCGTACCTACTGTAATATGTATCAAACATAACATCAAATTTGAGCGCTTAAAAGTTATCATGTTAAAAGTGCAATAATTTACATTGATTGTGCTTATTTAGCATCGACATCGGATTGAACGACTTTCATTTGGTATCATAATTATTATTGACCCTCTCAATATTTAGAGTCATGAAAACTTTATTATCGTATTTAAATATTGGTATTCTTATCTCTGTAGGTTATTGTTGTGTTTACTGAAAATCTTCACAAATCACTTCCACACGACATGATTACAGAATCATTTGTGTGTGCACTGCATTTTATAGGGATTTTTCCATGAGGTCGAACGATATTCATTCTAATTTGTTCCGTCATCTTACATTGTTGGGGAGTCATCAAATTAACAGTTGCTGGGTAGTTATGTTAAAACAGGGTGTACAGGACTTGATACACGCCAAGCAAAATAAAGAATACCGCAACAGAGTCCCAGCCGTCCGGAGCCCGTGAGACTATGGGATCCCCGATTGATATATATTTTGAGGCTGAAGGTAGTGTGGTGAGGAAGGAATATCTGTTTTTTTTGTTTTATGTGAATACCCCATAAGATTCCCAACTGTCTAGAGCCAGCGAGACTATGGCATCCTCGATTGGTGAATTATGTGAGGCTGAAAGTCGCGGAGAAGGGAAGGAGATAAGAAAGAGAAAGGTGAAAAAGTGCCTGAATATTCAGATACGGTGGCCAAACATGACTAAAGCCATTTCAAGCAACGACTAAATTCTGCTCTGGAACGTTCCGCAAATATGCTATATATTATTTTTTTATGAATTAATTGTGAAGCAACACAAATTTATTAAATAAAATTTACTTGCGCTTGCCGAGAATTAAGCCCCTGAAATACGAATTCGCTGAGGCCATATTTACTGGGATAATAATTATTTCTTTGAATTCTAAACATCAACACCATTATACTTGTATTAATCATATTTTATTACTCGTGTTGCTTACCCACTTATGTTTATTATTATTTTCGGGAGTTGAACACACTTATTGTGGTCAACGTATGTTCAAGTGTATGAAAGGGACAACCGACTATGAAAGAGATAGTATGAATTAGAGTATGATATATACGAGAGAAAGGTTGTATCGCGTGTACTTAATTCTTTAGAATAACCCCTGTAACATAGCGACAATTAATACTGTAAACATCGACATCTCGTATTGTTATTTACCTACGAATCACTGAAGACTGAGAGGTCATCATACTTATTGTTCATTTTGCTGATAATCGAAATCTATTGCCTATACCGTTTTGCACTTTGCATTGCATCGTGCGATAAACTGTACAAAGCAATTAGAGGTTGGTATACATTGACTACTAGTAGAGTAGTGGTAGTAGTTATGCGGCAACAATTTGAATCTATCATTGTAAGGTATGTTTATAAATAATAATAATAATAATATTCGGATGATTTTTATAGCGCCGTTTTTGTGAAAAATCACCTCAAGGGCGCTTTACAAATCTTACTTCCTATTCTTACATTATTCCTATATTTAATCTATGACATTTTTTTTTTGGACAGGCTATCATTACACATTATTTATAGACCATAAACACATGGAAAGAGCTAGCAGCCTGAAATTAACAATAATAAAATAATATTAATTTTGATAAACCATTTTATTTGCTTGATTTTAATAATTGGGTATGAAATGGAGTCAACCACTGACGTCAGAAATAGTGGACTTGCCCTACCGTACCATTTTGGCACCAGCCTAGGTCAACACCGTCCACATATGTTTCGCGTGATTTTGACTTTGGTAAGCAATTATATAACATTTATAAAATATCAAACTAAATAGTATAAATATTCGGTTTTGTGAACAAGCCGAACCTTTTTACTTATTTACTATTTTACTTAAAATGGCGGCACGCCTAGCTCACCCCCCCTTATTTTGGTATCTTCTCGTTTTGGGGTATCTCTAAGTATTCATTACTCTATGAAGTCCACAAATAGTAACGCATGGGAACGCATATTTTATATATATATCATATATAATATCATATATAACGCATATTTTGAAAAAAAAAAAAATTTCCTTATTATTTCAAGTTTATAAATTAGTATTACACATTAATGGAACCTTCCAGACTGGTAAATCCTCTCAGTATTGTCCTGGTAAAATACCACCATTCAGAAACGTAGTGTTTCCTGAAATGGATTTAGCCGAGTTCAATGACCAGATCCTTCCAAATTTCCTCTTCAATATCTCCTTTCCATTCCCACCCTTTTAGCCTCGACCAATGTGGATTCCATAGTGAAACTAGCTCCACGAAATTGGCACTCTTGTGCGGTATTAAAAAAAAACATAAATTCTCCTTTGCACAATTCTCAAACTATTCCGTTTTCGTTATACATTTTGCGTCATAGCTTAGACTCACGTTTTTTCACGTAAAATTAACCGGTTCGCAGCTAACTTCAGGTGGCTGAATTTTCTGAAGGTACAGTTTTGTTTAGGCTAAAATGAACTTAAATTTCTTACAAATTCGATAGTGGAAACTGTCATTTTTCGCCTGGCTGAGCAAGACAGGTCCACTTTTAAGAAAACGGTTGATTTTGCCTGAATACCCTGGTCTGAAAATAGTGGCCCATAGCGTAAATCGATTAAAGCAACTCCTTTTTTTCCTGCAGATTTGGAGACATTATAATTTAAATACTTCTTATTATCTTTGACAGAAATCCCAATTCGTCAATTACATTTGATTACAAATTACGAAAGTGATCTCGTTTACCTGATTACTTACACGGGATCCTCTCATCCTTCGCAATAATAATTGAGTATTTCTACTGCGTCTGCTAATTCCATCTAGCAATATCTACCAGCAACACGTTGTTTACAACATAATAATATTATTATTGTTGATCGTGATGTGATTACAATGTTGACCCGAGCAGAACACGTGTGGGTACAATTATTATCGAGTTCAAAACTCGAGCAATATCGTGTGACATTGATACGTCAAGAATGCACAATGAAATTCTGAGATTTGTAGCTTACTTAAAGCTTTCTCGAGTTTCACTTCTTCGGGGACTTCGTCGTTCGCAAGATTAATAAATTACTTATGAAACTTGATTAAATTTTTAATACGGAGACCCAATTCCGATTCCTTTAAGAATAGGAATGACTGGATTAGGTCTAGCGTCATTGTATTATCCTTAGGCCTGAAGACTTTTGCTTACTGCGGTTCCGATTCTCTCGGATTACAGCTGTCATTCAGCGAATGACGTTATTTAAAAATATCGATATTTGCGTAGTTTAACAAAAGAAAAACACAGTGTTTTTGTTAGTTTTGACTTTAAACCATATTAGTGAGTCATTTGTCGTATTATAATGCTGTTAAATGAACCGAGTTAACAAAATTGTGATATTTGTAAAGTACTTATGCTGAAAACCCCAAATGTCAGATAAAATTAATTTAAATTATAAAGAACTACAAGTGTAAAATAAGTAATGATAAACTACACGTTTTAGGTACGTGCACCATTAATTTTTAATGATACTGTGATAATTAAACCGCAAACTTTTTAAAAATGTATTGTCATTGACATGTAATCGGAATCGCAGTTATACAAAATATCTTTTTTGTTTGGAAGTTTTAATTTACCATGTACTTTTGGATTAATAAATTTGCTACCGGTTTCGACACAACCGTGCCATTGACGAAGTTTTAAGAACGCTCGTCAATGGCACGGTTGTGTCGAAACCGGTAGCGAATTTATTAATCCAAAAGTACATGGTAAATTAAAACTTCCAAACAAAATGTCTAGAAATTGGTATATAGTGAATGCCGAAAAAATACAACAAAATATCTTTATCCCTAAAGCTAAGAACATGCCTAATTCTTTAAAAAAAACATGAATCACACCCCAGGAGTATTTCCATCGCTTGTTATTTAGAGGGATGTTACCTATCGACTTATATAACAATAAACGTTTCCTTTTATGATGTGTTTTCTTCAAGTAATAATGGATATTTTTTTAATAACTGCCTATAGCTTAGACATGACAAAGAACACTTCTTACAACTATCCCCTTTATTTTAAATCCACCTAATTTTTCATATTAATAATAATTTATAAAAAGGTAAAAAGTTATGAGATGATTTCGTTAAAACAAAGACATTGAAAATGCCAAGCACATAGCTCCGCGTTTACAGAAGTTTTCCAAGGGTTTTAATACAGTTTTCCTTATTATTCATTTTGATTAATAGAAATAAAACAAAAATCTTAAACGTTAAAATTACTGATAGAGTAGATTAAAATGATAAATTTTGTGTTTATGAATCTACACTATACATTTAGCGTTATTTATAACATTTTCTGTAGAGCAAGTAAAGGGCTGTCAACGCTGACTAATGCTTGGCCAAAACCAAAACATTTCGAAAATGGACGCCTCTCTCATCAATCCATTTTTCACGCCATTTAAAAACTGTTAAAAGTTTATATATGTGACTGCTAACAGCTGTGCGCCATTAACATGGCTACCACGAACAGAAGGACGTTAACCTCCTCCTTTAAATAATTCATCCTGTTTTTAAGACGATTAATCAGCTTTTTTAACCGACCCGGTGATTGACCTCTCGTTTCTAAAAGTAACTTGTAATGAAGGCTTTTTCTCCCTGTTTTACCAAACTTATAGGAAACCTTCGTTATCATGTATTTTTTGTAAGAGGTAGTCAAAGGGGATGGAATGCATACAATCCAGAAACGGTTATAAATATTTAACACTAATTTCTTAAGGCGATTTTTATAAATGTTTGTCTATGTCTATAAGGTATGCCTACAGAGAACAAATAAGAAAGAGAGAGTTGGTTTTTAATTTTTTATTTATTTGCTACAGATTAACACAACGTTAAAACGTCTCCGTTGCAGTATTATAACTAGAGTCTTTAATTATTCATAAAAAAGTTTTTTTTAGAATCGTCATTTTGAGACCACGCAATTTTTTTCTCGTGGTTTGATGTTATGACATAACCTGAAAGCATAGATTGTTTGTCGATGCCCGAAACCATCTATTAGTGGTCGATGCCTGTAGCCATCGATTGTTGGTCCATGTCTGAAGCCATCTATTAGTGGTCAATGCCTGAAGCCACCGATTGTTGGTCGATGCCTGAAGCCATCTATTAGTGGTCGATGCCCGAAATCATCGATTGTTGGTCGATGCCTAAAACTATCTATTATTTGTGGATACCTGAAATCATCGATTGTTGGTCGATGCCTGAAACCATCTATTAGTGGTCAATGTCTGAAGTCACCGATTGTTGGTCGATGCCTGAAGCCATTTATTAGTGGTCGATGCCTGAAACTATCTATTATTTGTGGATACCTGAAATCATCGATTGTTGGTCGATGCCTGAAACCATCTATTAGTGGTCGATGCCTGAAGTCACCGATTGTTGGTCGATGTCTGAAGCCATCTATTAGTGGTCTATGCCCGAAATCATCGATTGTTGGTCTATGCCTGAAACTATCTACTATTTGTGGATACCTAAAATCATCGATTGTTGGTCGATGCCTGAAACTATCTATTATTTGTGGATACCTGAAATCATCGATTGTTGGTCGATGCCTGAAACCATCTACTATTTTTTGATACCTGAAATCATCAATTGTTGGTCGATGCCTGAAACTATCTATTATTTGTGGATACCTGAAATCATCGATTGTTGGTCGATGCCTGAAACCATCTATTAGTGGTCGATGCCCGAAATCATCGATTGTTGGTCGATGCCTGAAACTATCTACTATTTGCGGATACCTAAAATCATCGATTGTTAGTCGATGCCTGAAACTAACTATTATTTGTGGATACCTGAAATCATCGATTGTTGGTCGATGCCTGAAACCATCTACTATTTTTTGATACCTAAAATCATCGATTGTTGGTCGATGCCTGAAACTATCTATTATTTGTGGATACCTGAAATCATCGATTGTTGGTCGATGCCTGAAACTATCTATTATTTGTGGATACCTGAAATCATTGTTTGTCGGTCGATGTTTGAAACCATCTATTATTGGTCGATAGCTGAAATCATAGATTATTGGTCGATGCCTGAAAACATCTATTAGTGGTCAATGCCTGAAGTCACCGATTGTTGGTCGATGCCCGAAGCCATCTATTGGTTATTGATGCCTGAAATCATCGATTTTTGGTCGATGCCTGAAACTATCTATTATTTGTAGATACCTGAAATCATCGATGGTTGGTCGATGCCTGAAACCATCTATTAGTGGTCGATAAAATATAGAAATTGTAATTTTTTTGTGTACAGTGCCAAGGAACATTTCTCCCTCTTCCTGTGTCAACTGTGGTTAGAGGTGCATAAAAGTTGAGGTAATCTTTTTTACCTAGTCAGCGGGCTGCGTATTGCTACTGTAGGGCTTTTATTTATTTATATTACTGGTCGAGGCCTGAAATAATCAATTGTTAGTCGATACCTGAAATCATCTATTGTTCTTCACATATTTATTAAATACCTAATTCAAAATAGTTATAATATCAAGAATCGAAATATTCTGCGATACTCATTTTAGAGAAAGGCGAATGTGCAAAACTTAAAAAAAATACAATGAAAAACGTATTTAGAGATATGGCGAACTTGCAACCTGCATGCAGGTTGATTCACTTTTGTCAGTCCCTGACAGGTACCGTATTTCAAAGACTGTAAAGTGCTTCCATTTATAAAGCTAGTATACATCTCAAGTGGTGTCATTCTATCATACTATAAATTCATATATCATACAATCGTGATCATTTTAGAGGAGAGATTAGTTTCCATACAAGCGAAAATATATAAATTCCGAAGAGCACGTTTATTGTGAAATGTTTAAACAAGGCTGATTGCTTTGTCCGTTTATTTTCTTTCTGCACCATTCACAGAAAGTCACCGTAAACGACTGAAACTGAAACTGTTCGACACTTAGAAAGTCTTAAATGTTTGATGAAAGTGCTGACTACCGAATTAGGTTCAACATTTCAGCTTTTTACGCAATTTAGAAATCAGACTACGTAGGTTCGTTTCTTTTTGACATTATTGTTATTTTAGAGGAAAAGGCGTTCGGTCTTAAATGAACCAAAATACATGCTTTCATTAAATTAAACGTACAAATCTCAGAACATAAATATAATCTTAATTGCACGTTTCAAAATTAGTACTAGATGCAAGAAGAGGAAAACTCCAACATCTTGGTCATAATAAATTATGGGAAAGAAATTCACAAGATTATTCTGTTAACATTAACTTCACACATGAGGCTGTGTGAAAGGTTATTTTTAAGGAAACGAAGGAGCGGAAGTTCTGGGAAGGTGGATAGGAATCTGGAGGTCAGTGTGTCGAAGAGTAACGGATGTATCAATCAATACCCCTTTTGCTGTGCAAGGCGATGGGTCGAGAGATTCCGGCTGGAGAAGTCAAGGGATCTCCCTCAACCGGTGTCTCCCTATCCTGCCTACCACCCAGTTGGTGGGCAGACACATCCGCTGTCAATACCAGGACAAACCTCACCCCATGAACCAGGGTACCCATGCAAAGTTTCCTGCCGTAGCAAACCACTTGGGGTGACTTATGGCAGAGGTGTTGATTATCGAATAAATGGTTCCAGGGGCGGCGGTACCCAGACCCGCCTCCCAAGTTGATAATCCAGAGGAAGATTGGTTGAAGACGTAGCAATGAAGGCGCTTCATTTCATGACTTTGAAATCTACATGGCCAGTACAAGTGCTCAGTTAGGAGAGGGAACCAAAAGAAAAAGAAAAAACCAAAAAAATTGGGTTGGGTATATCTGAAGCACAAAAAATCTCTTGTAGCATTAAATTTTTCTAGCTTTTCGAAGTTTAATTGTGAAAAGCCGATCTAGTTTTAACTTAATAAAACATTTCACAAAATTTCAGAAGAATTTTTGGAAACATTTTAATTTTTAGAGTTTCAAAACCAGAAAAGAATGCCTACAAATATTTTTTTTTTACTATTTCTTTGTCAGTTTTATTCCTACTGAAAATTAACAAAACTTAAGTTAAACCAAAAAACTATTACATTATATGTATTAGTTAAAAATAAATAATAACTATTAAATCCGGCTCGAAGGACCATTCACTTTAAAAAATGGTTTATCCATAAATATTTTGATAACATAAACAGTTTGATTATGCCTTCGGAAGCCAACATAGCTGTCACGCGTAATAATAATTACCTAGCAAAACTTTTTTTTTAAATGAACGATTATTCATTTAAATAATAATAATAATTATTAAATTTTAAAAACTTTAACCATAAACTATATATCCTCGTAAAATATTGAAATAATTTCTTTATTATTAAATGATATTCTGTTATTTTTAACTTCTGTTAATCAAAACAGTTGTAAAAAATACTTAAATAATCATTGCATGAAAAGCATTTACATTACACGAGTCGCCATGCAAACCGTCCATATTCTGTTGGTTAAAAAAGTCAGTGCCAATGAACTCAAGCAAATTTCTTCATCTAGAGCCGAGGACGACGTTGATCTCTCCTGACCCCAAGAATCATACAGCATTATCAGAATGGCTAATTTATGAATATATTAATCATCAAGTTCACTGATTACTTCGGGGTATTGTTAATAATGAAGCTTTTAATTATTTATTTAATTTGTTTGTAGTTGATGCTCGCCCTTCAAAATGAAGTTCAAAGAAATTAATTTTTATTATATACTAGTTTTATATTTATTATTACATGCAACAAGTTTTTAGCCTTCCCATAGCATCATTATTCTATGGAGAAGATAAAATAAATTTATTCATATTTAACATTTTTATTCTATAAAGTAGTTTGTAACGATTATACATTTTTTTTATATAGGAAGACAAGAATTGTAATACTAGAGTTAAGGAGCACCTAAGGTGTTTAAGTAATAATAATTATTCTGAATTTTCCAACCATATTTTGGAAACGAATCATTCTTTCTACATAAATAAAGGTTTAAATTTTTTTACATACGAATACAATGTTTTACAATTAGATACATTTTAAATTGTAGATATTATTACGAAATATATATTTTCACATTAATAGGCATATTTAGAATATTATTAATGTAGATATTATTAGGAAAAATATATTTTCACATTAATAGGCATATTTACAATATTATTAATGTAGATATTATTAGGAAAAGTATATTTTCACATTAATAGGCATATTTACAATATTATTAATGTAGATATTATTAGGAAAAGTATATTTTCACATTAATAGGCATATTTAGAATATTATTAATGTAGATATTATTAGGAAAAGTATATTTTCACATTAATAGGCATATGTAGAATATTATTAATGTAGATATTATTAGGAAAAGTATATTTTCACTTTAATAGGCATATTTAGAAAATTATTAATGTAAATTTTAATAATAATAACTATGATTATTTTATTTTTAATGGTTAGCTGTATCTTGATTTTAATTATGTTAATTATACAAAAAAAATATTTTATAAATTTCTAAAATATATTTATTATTTAACTACTTACAATATTAAAAAATATGTATTTTTACACATCTAATAACTTACTTACGTACTTCCATTATTAAACTGTTTGTTATTTAGTTTACCACAGAAAAAATCGCAGTTCGTGGTAATGTTTTAAAATCATATAATTTTTTTTTTTTAAAAAAAAAGAAAGAATTATTGCCTAGCTCACACATAAAACATAGCTGAGAATTTTGATTGAATGCGATTTCATAGCAAATCCATTGAAAGATAAGTCACACAGGCACGATAAAAAAATGCAAAATTATATATCAATTTAAAAAATGCTAATAAAACTACATGTCTTTTTAATTTAATGCTGAATAAACTGAATGCCGTAGAAATGAGATCTCTGAGACGAATGTGTGGTAAAACCATGTGTGAAAAATATTGAAATTCGTAAAGAATGCAAGGCTGATGAAAGCGTAATGAGTAAGATTAAGAAAGGGACGCTTAGGTGGTTTGGGCATGTGGAGCGAATGAATGAAGAAATGAGTGTTAGAAGAATGTATGACGCGAATGTGAATGGAAGAAGAAGCCGGGGACGCCCGAGGAAGACATGGCACGATCAAGTGAATAAAATACTTGAGTCGGGCCATGTCAGAAGTCGGAATAATGCAAGAGAATGTATGAGACGATGTATGAATGTGAATGAAGCATGAAGTGTATGCCAAGATCGAGTTGTTTGGCGGTCCGTCCTCTCTGCCTACCCCTGCGGGGAAACGGCGTGATGATTAGTTAGTTAGTATTTTTAATTTCTTTATATTATACATGGTCTAGGGGTAAGGCTATCGACTAGAATCCGAAGGTCGCGGGTTCAAATACCTTTTTGCGGAAGTAAATTTAATTTAATTAATATGTGTTGTTTCAGAATTAATTAATTTAAACATAATATATAGTACATTTGCCCACGTTCCAGAGTGGAAGATACTCTCAGTATCGCCCTGGTGAAAGACCACCATTCAGAATTGAAACGTTGCTTGAAATGGCTTTTAGCCCTGTTTGGTGACCAGATCTGAATAGCCAGATATTTCCCCACCTTCCTCTTCCCCTTCTCCTTCCCCTCCCCAATACCTTCAGCCTCACAACATTCCCCAATAGGGAATGCCCTAGTCGTACTGGCTCCAGAGGGTTGGGAGCAGTTGGGACTTTTGTGCGGTATTCATATAAAAAAAAAAGTGCAGATTGTATCGTCGTGGCAACATTCTCAAACTGCAAAAAGAGTTTTTGACATTCCATTGGAATGAAAAAAAAATTAAAAACAGGTTCATGTATTAATTGAATTATTCATTGTGTTATTCGAAATGTTTATTTTTTTAATATTTGACGTTGTGGTATTATGCAAACCTTTTTATTATTTCCTTTCTTCTCGAAACAATTGCCAGGAAGTTAGTTTATCTCTCCGAACAGCAAATTACAATAAGTCATGTCTAAATATAACATTGTGTCATTGCTTCTATACTTGGCGCATATAACTCCTGATTTATTGTCACACAAACGTCATAACGTCATAAGTCGTAAGTAATGTCAAGGCTGTGGGGTTGTGCAGAATAGAAACAAATTAATTTGATAATGGTTTTTTAACAAATAATTTTACATAATAAGTAAAAAATTGTACAGGTAAACTTTATTTCAGGTATCTTAATATCACTTATACAAATAATAATATCCCAATGACAATCTATTCAAATTGACTTTTTTATATAATATACGCGAAGACTTACAAAAATGGCTTACCAGTTGTCTTAGGAACAATGGTCGAGGGTTAAGGCTCTCGACTACGAATCAGAAGGTCGCGGGTTCAAATCCCGGCGTGCGCAAGTAATTTTTATTTAATTAATTTGTGTTTTTTCAAAATTAATTAATCTAAAAATAATATATAGTATATTTGCGCACGTTCCAGAGTGGAAGATACTCTCAGTATCGCCCTGGTGAAAGACCACCATTCAGAATTGAAACGTCGCTTGAAATGGCTTTTAGCCATGTTTGGTGACTGGATCTGAATAGCCAGGTATTTCCCCCTTTCCCCACCTCTCCCCCTTCTCCTTCCCCTTCCCAATACCTTCAGCCTCACAACATTCCCCAATTGGGAATGCCATAGTCTCACTGGCTCCAGACGGTTGGGAGCAGTTTGGGACTCTTGTGCGGTATTCATATAAAAAAAAATATATATATATTCGTACAAAGCATTTACTTTGTGGCTTGAGATAATTATAATATTAAGAGGAACGGTTGCGCTGGCTGTTTCATACATAAATTAATTTTGGATTTGAGGCCAAAATACCCATCCGAACAGAATGATATATATAGATTTTAAATTAAAGGTTTAGTAAATATCTATTACGTATGAAAAGTATTTTATTTATTTTTGTTTTAAATTATGAAGTATATACGTCATGGAAAAAATCATAATTTTAGAGGCGACTTAGAAAATTATTTGCGGGTTTATTTTTTTTTTTTTAATATATCATATTTGCTACGTAAATATGATTATGTAAATAAAAATATAAAAATAAAACTTTTTTAAAAATAACGATTTTTGCGTCGATATTTTTAATTATGTACGCCAAATTTGTGTTCCAAAGTAAAATGGTCGTTTTTTATTTATTAAGTCCACCATAGTCCATAATTCTTTTTTTTTAATTTTTACTTATTTTACATTTCGTTATATTTTCAAGGCAAAGGGGGTAATATTTTTTTTAAATAACCGTTAGTCCCCAAATAATTGTTAAAGGTGCCTATAAAATAGCGAAAAATCAATTCCTTTAATGGCCTGTATTTCATAATGTAAAAAAAAAACTATATTAAATTACTTCTAATCCGTACTTGATATTTACTACACTTTTACATGAAAAAAATCATTAGGTTTATGTGAATATTTTGGCCTAAAATCCAAAATTAAGATTTGTGTGAAACAGGCCGCCCAGCCGTTCTTCTTAATACATTAATTTATTTTAAACCACTTTAATTTAACATAATGATCGATTGATTTTCGAAGTACCCTTCCTCTGTCAGGACTATGTTAAAACTAACATAAGATTCAAAATAATGACAGACATTCATGAATATTTAGGCGTTGGAGTAGGAGGCGATCAAAGGGGAAGGGGGTAGGCGGCACTACGGATTATTCCCATAAATGAAGACAGTAACGACGGAAGTGACATTATTGCACATCACAATAAAATATTGCGAATAGAAAGTGAATCTTCGGATTCATTTTCAAAAACACAGTTGTGAAGTGAAATAATCTTATATTTTTAATATTTTTTGTGGTTGCAAATGTTTAGTTTTTTTTTTAATTAGAACTATAATATTCGTAAAATTTAATTCTACACTTGTATAATTAAAAAAAAATCTTGAAAATTGATTGATATTTGTCCTAGTTATTGCATTTTTATTGAATACCGTACTTTTTTTTAATTTAAAAACACAGAATATCTGTAGCAATTTATATACATACTTGCAAAATAAGCATAGCACTAAAGTGGATAAATTGAAGTGGTTTAAAACAAATTTATGTGTTTATATAATAATAAGAAAAACTATTTACATATTTGCGAAGGGCTACGTATTTAGGTATAGATTTATAATTTTTAAGTAATAAAATTTGCTTCTTCTTGCACTTTATAGTGTTGTTCCAGTTACTCAAAACTTTATATGTTTTATTGAATTCGATGTATCACTTTAATTAATCAACGCACCCAAAACGATCACGTTTTTATAATCACGAATCGGTGAAATTAATTTGTAACACTATAAGTTAATCATTAAAGACCAGTATGCGTCATCCAGTTACAGTAGCTACTCACAACATATAGACTATGAAAAATTTTGATAACACAACCGTTTCCTGTTTTAGATAATTTTCCAATATAAATTTTACTAAAAATTCTGTGATCAAAATAACTGTTTTTGTCACAAACGACTATAATAATAATAATTGGATTATTTCTATAGCGCCGTTTTCGTGATCACTTATCACTTTAGATTTATAACAAGTGACAACTAGTGAAAAAAACATATTTATGAACAGATGGGTTATATGAAAAATGTAGTTGTATGGTTAACATCTATGGTTTAAGAATAGAGACTTACAACTAACATATTTACATTTTAAAATAAATTATGCAATGATTGTTGCCCTTGTTGGCAGTGATAATATACAACAATGTAAGGTGTTTACCTACGAACTATTGGAAAAACGTATTTTGGATTTTAACGATAAATTATTCATGAAATATTTTTTTCAAATACGCATTTATGAACAATTCACATGGGGTGTATTGTTTTAAAAAAAATGTTTTCTTTTTTTCTTTTTAAATCACTCAATTTACAACGCTAACATTATTCAAACATTAATCGGCAAAAACATTCGAATGTTTTTTCTGGGTTGCAGTTAAACATGTATGAGCATTTAAAAAATAATTACGTTGCTGGCCAAGACTTTTTTCTAATTTTTAAATAATTATCACATCAACGGTAAAATTAATTATGCTCGATTAAAAACACGTAGAATATCGTTACAATATTGTGTTATTAGCAATTAGTGAAAAATGTTAACATTTTGCCAAGGAGTAAAGGTTTGTTACCAAAAATGTGTCGAATAAAAACGTATTTGCAAAACAACATTTGCGACATCGATTACATTCGCTTACTCTTTGTCAAGAGTTCAAGAGCAGAGCAACGTATTAAAACCATTAGATGTTGAATCATTATTGAGTTATTTTCGCCATGAAATAGCTAGGAAAGCGTTACAATTAAAATAAGCAAAAATTGTAAACAAAAGGTCGCGGGTTCGTGTCCCGTCGGTAGCATGTATTTTTTCTCGGAAGATTATTCAATTTGTATGATTTTTCAGGATAATAATTATTGCTTAAAATAATTTGTTACCATATTTGTGCTATGCATAAAAAATCTTGTCTTATAAAAACATTAGTTTATCATTTAAAATAAAAACTTTAATTATTTTTATAAACAATAATTATTAGCCTGAAACACTCATCCAAATTGGAAAAAAAACCTTTCCGAGCAAAGATAAATGTCGCCGACAGGACTCGAACCCGCACCCTTCTGATTGCCGGTCAGATGCTCTACCATTGAGCTACGTCGGCTTATCGCAAACCCGCATACCAATGGTAGAGCATCTGACCGGCAGTCAGAAGGGTGCGGGTTCGAGTCCTGTCGGCGACATTTATCTTTGCTCGGAAAGGTTTTTTTTCAATTTGGATGAGTGTTTCAGGCTAATAATTATTATTTATAAAAATAATTGTTACCCTTTGCGCTATGCACAAAAATCTTGTCTTAAGTTTTTAAGAACTTTAGTTTATCAATTAAAAATTTTAATATTAAAAAAATATGTCCCAACAAGTGGCGGATTTCAGGGGGTGCAATAAAAACCGTAGGTAGGAAGGCACCTTTTTATTGTAGACTAAATCCATCCCACGATATTTGGCTTGTAAACATCACATCAATGGTGAAAATACATCCATAACTTTGTTTTTAAACTCTGTAATATGCGATAAAAAATATATAAAGAACATTAATGTGCAATAAAAGAAAATGACAACATTTCACTACAAGTATAGCTACAGGGCTATTGATATTTTAGTTTTTCTTTGTGACATTATATTCCTTTAAACTCGACTATGTTCACTCAGCACTGAAGTCGTGGGAAGGGCGCAAAATATTACATGCATTAATTATTCACATAAAACTCTATTGGTGAAATCAAATCAATTTTCCACCCATAATGTTTACTTTATGAACGATTGTCAGCTGTCTACCGACCAACCGTTACCGAGAGCGCATCAAACTGAACACATTGGGACGAAAAGGCCCCCGACAAAAAGTTTAATCATGGAAAAATAAAATAAATACTACCTACTATGATCCTACGACCCAATTAGACGTAGGGAGACTTCCTACAAATAAGTATGCATTGCTCAAAATGAGGTAAATTTTGTGTAAAAATTAGATGAAATCTCCTATTTCACGGTTCTGTCTGTTTTGTATATCTCTATTCCCATACAAAATAGTGGTAGGCGAAGCGGCTCTAGTGAGCCGGATCACTAAATCAGCTCTCTGTATAAGACAATCCACATGAAAACTGGACGAAAAAAGTATCACGTAAGAGCGTATTAGGGACGTCTTTAGGAGGGCCAAGGGAGCGAGGGAGAGGGCATGGTGCGGGGGGACGCGAACCGTCGTTCAATCGAGCCGGATAACCGAACCGATACACTACAAAGAGCTGATTTAGTGATCCGGCTCACTAAACCGAGCCGCTTCGCCCACCACTAATACAAAATACAAATGTTGGCTACGCGATAAGTTTATCGCACCCGAAAGACATAATACGGCATCTAGATTTCAAAAGTGCACCGCTTCAGATGTGTTTTCAAGTCCGAGTTTACTGTTATAAATACAGATGTAGATGTAGCGCGGGCTGCAAATTCCATTTTTTAAAAGCGTTTTATTGATTAGCGAATGGTCTTTAAAACATTTGGAGGTGCTTTGCGCAATTGCACATTACCACTGGCCGTCCCTGGTGCCTACAATAATGGCAATTTTCAATAATTATTATTGTTTCTTCAATAGATGTAAAATAACTTTGTGGAGTAATTTAATTATTATTGTAATTCCGGCCCTGCCCACTCGCGTGACTCTCTAGTAGACTGTCCGAAACGTTGACCCATGAAGAAGAAGGAAGCACAAGTACAAAAGTCAATGATGATACAATAAAGTCTCGATTTAACAGAAAAAAAATCGTTTCAGAATTTTATATTAAATAATACGGAGAAAAAAAAATGTAATCGCGAATCAATAAGATAATATTATTAGGTTGGCAAAAAAACGTTAAAAAAAGCGTGCGGGGGGAGACCTTGAAAATCATTGCGTATTTGTTAAATATCAGTCGCAATGAAATAATTTATCGTCAAACATACATGTAATAAATAATACAATACTGGCGACTGACCTTGCCGGGTCGCGCTAGCGGACAAGGTCACCACTGCAAGTGTGGGTAATCTTGTATGGGTGTGGGCTCGCTACAACATACACGAACACTGTGTGTGCATGTAGATTGCGATAGTGTGTGAGTGAGTTACGTTATTTGAGTGTGTGCGTGTCGTAAACCTAAGCACAGTGTGAACATAATCTTATTTACAGAAAAAAAATTATAATACAAGGTTAAAAGTTTTGGTGGAATTATGTAATTTTAATATAAGTTGCTTACGCAATGATGGGTTTATCCTAGTTACGAACTCAACGTTTTGGACCAATCGCCTACAAGCAGGTTTTTAATTATATTGTATTTTGAAATTTGTATAAATCAAATTTATAGAATTTACAAAAATTTTGACAAAGCGGGTAATTTTTATTTATTTAAATTTCGGTTTTACAATACCCATTTTAATTATTTTGCACCTAGTACATCCGTTCCAATCTAAATAATTTCAGATGATTATTGTAACTTCGATTATACTTAAAGATATCGATATTAACTGAACCACGAGTCCATCGTGACGAATGACAGAATGATTTGTTAGTTTCGTCCCAGCAGAGGTAAAAGTAAGCTAGTATGGTACTTAATGAGTTTTACCTCTTAGGTGACGATTGACAGTTGCATGAATAATGCAACTCAAACTCTTCTTACTCGGTCACTATACCCATAGAGCGCCTAAAACTGGTCATGTGCTGCCAATTTCTTATCTAACTTTTAATCATGATATTTATCAAAATTCTGAAAATTTTAATATTAAAATCTGAAGTAAGATTTCAATTTATGTATGCACGAGTATTAGTTGAGTACGTCTAAAAAATATATTACTAAGCTGAAATATGAAAATAATCTGAAACTACATTTGAAACATGATAAATAATTTTTTTACTAAATCTGGGTAGTGAAATATTAGGTTTACATTACGAATGATGTAAATACTTTATTCACTTTTAAAACTGTATTGGTATTTCACTAAATAATTTATTAGATATTTTAAGAATGTGAGTCTATAAATATAGGAAAAATATAGGAACCAATGCAGAATCAAATTCCGTGATGAATCGACTGCACAGTTTAGGTATTATATCGACACCACGTGTATTAAAAGTCTATCAACCTACAAAAATAATTTTATTAAAATTGTATATCATTCTTAAGTATATTTATCTTTTTTTTTTATTTGTTTTATTACTATTATGTTCAATGTATAATTTATATGGTCATTTTTTTATTTAATATTATAGGTATCATACATGCATTGTATTAAAATGTAAAAACCCGTGTAAATTAATTAAAAATTATTTTGTAATCACCATTATATTAATATATACATGTCAACATCTACTCTATTAGTATTATTAGTTTTCTGTATATTCCTGATGAGAAAAGCATCGCTTTCGAAATATGTTGATATGTACATATTAATAAAGTGGTGATTACAAAGTAATTTTTAAATGATTAATTAAAAAAAATATACTTTGTTTAAAATATACTTTGTTTAAAAATATACTTTGTTTAAAAATATACTTTGTACAAACAAAGTATATTTTTCAATTAATTAATTAATAATGACGCCACGAAGTGAATACAAATTATATTTTCATATGAAGCAGTAACTTGGTGATGTGACATAATAATTTTAAAAATATAGCAATAACTTTGTTTACATCACTTTTATTTATACTTTAGCCGACCGGGTTTCGCTACTACCGTAGCTTCTTCAGGGCAGTATACAACTAAACTATGAACTAATATGCACATACAAATTGTAATTTAATTATAATTACACAAAGACATTATAATTTTTAATTCATATTTTAATAATGACGACACAAAGTGAATACCAATCTTTTGAAGAAATTAAGAATATATAAATTTTCATGTTACACAAGGCAAATAGGAGAACAGTGCGTACATAATAAAATAATATTTTGATAAGGAATCTTTCTTACCTTTCCTCAAACATTACAAAAGGAAACTTACTCTATGTGTAACTATAAAATATATGTTTTTTTTACAATTAAAAATAAATTAGATTTTATAATGCTATAATTAAGTTCTACGATATTTTTATTTTATTTTTATTATTATTTAGACAGCCAAGTAAATCGATTTACACCGAAAACGGTAATTTAATATTTTAAACTGGATTCAAATTAAAAAGAGGGATGAGGTAAATAAAATTACATACATAAGTCGTCTCCTTGTGACCTAACCGGTTCCATAGGGATTCAACACGCGTATGAATCGGCACACATTTTAAAAATGGTATGAACTCATTAAAGTACGATATTCAAAATAAACAAAAAACTAGCCTGAAAACCAAATCTAATCTACCCTAATTAATCTAATTTTTTCAAAAAGGTTTTTGTTTATTTAATTTTTAAAAAGATAAATTAGGTTAGTTTAGGTTAACATTTTTTTTCATACTTTAAAGACGGTCATTTTTTAGAAGTGTATTGAATTATCTGGTCACAGACCTAACCATAGTTCCAAAATGGCTTTGAATGCCAAAATAACTGTTACAAAAATAAAATACTTAATAATTACATTATTAAATCTGACTTATTTTAAACTATCGGATGCGTACCCGGCCTTACTCAGGATTATTTTATTTTTTTGGAATAAAGTTAGTTGTGAATTCTTGCTTATATTTTTGTTGCCATATTTATTTTGACAGCGAAAGTAATGCCTTGTGACGACTATCACTATCTCTCAACGAAGAAACAATTATTTGTAAATTTTATTTCATTCGAAACATTTATTTTTTCAAAATTATCCAAATAATAAAATTCTTAAGTAGGTACCTACTTGTGATTTCCATTTTGAAAATATTCTACCCAATCAAACCATCTTCTTTTGAATATGTACTCTGTGGCTAACCAGAGTGGTATATCTATTGGCTAACCTCAATACCACGTTTCATACTAATTTTACAATGTTATGGCAGCAGTTTAACATATTGGATTTCATTCAAACTACTCTCTAAACCTTGCCGGCACTAATAAGAACAAAATGTGATATTCTCGGCGAAACCGGTCGAGTAATTTTTGAGAAAATCGAGGATAGACAGACGGATAAACATTCATTATTATATATAGAGATTTCAAAATCGGTTTATTTGTAAACCCTGTGAGCAAAATAAGAAAAAACTATAATAATATAATTTATCTGAATTTTATAAATACTTTTCAGTGAAATAATGTCAACTCAATGACGCGTTACAAAGTTTGGAAAAAAATTTAACTACGTGAAAAATAGTAAAATAAAATAATAAGCAAAGCATTAGAAGAAATTTATAAAGAAAAAAAAAATCTTATTTTCATACTACATTTTAGTATGAAATACAAGGCAACATGTGTACATTTAACGAGCCTACTCCAATTTAAGTGTAACAGATGAATTAGTTTTCAGTGCATTGTAGTTACAAGGAAACATAAACAAATGCGAAGCCTCGTTAAAAATTAAGATAATGCAGTTGCACAATTAGCGGGGATGGTGTAAGATCGGTGTAACAGGTGTATTGAATATGAAGGACGGGCCGAGAAATAATTTTATCACGACTGATTAATGTCTGATTTAATTTAAAAGTTTTTTAATGCTTTTGGGTGGGGAATTTTCCCTCTAGGCATTTCACTGGCAAAAGAAAAAGTTCTGCGCATATTGCAATTAGTTTAATCTAATTATGTTCATTATTTCTGTGTGAATAATTTGCGAAACGTGCGATACTTTTTCGGGGAATTACATCACCCTAGGTCTGGGTATATTGTTAAAGAGTTACGGAGGATTAGTTACATTGGAGACTTAGAAACTAAACTAATCTGTTTTATTAATTGTTATTTATAATTCATTGGCAGTCAATATCAACCGTTTTATAAAGAAAAAATCGTAGAAAATTTGAATATTAGATAGGTATCTAAAAATAATTCAACAGCCTACTAGATAACATTAGAATAATTGAAGATGACAAATGCGTAGTAAAAGCAATTAAACAAGTATACAATATAACATAAATTCATGTAAGTAGAAACCGAATTTCAGGACATTTTTTCTTTTAATCCTCCATAGCTTATTTAGTTGCGGTTTTTCTCCACTTGTTATTTAATTGACTTCCAGTGAAAAACCATGTTTATAATGTCATATAATTTTCTCATTCCCTGTTGTTATTTGTACCTACGTGATATTTGATTATTTACACTCTTAGTTTCTTAGTATAATACCTGCTCATGAATATTTTATGTCATAGTTTTAATTTGCATATATATACTATAATAACAGATATACTATTTAGTATATCTGTTATTTTACAGTAATATTAGGTTAGGTTAGTTGATATAAAGCGCACTTGAGGTGAAACTTCACAAAACTGCGCTATAGAAATTTACTCTTATTATTATTATTAATGTAAAATAACAAAATGATGAAATTATCTTCTAAGTTTGTACACATATATATATATATATATACATGATTTTTTCCCCCTTTCTTTAAATCTAATTATTTATATATTAAAAATCATCATAATGCTCGCTCCTCTTCCAAACACAAGCGTCCGCTTCCACAGAAGAGAAACATAAAAAACAACAACAAAAATGTGAAAATATTTTTTATAGTTACTGTTAAGAAACATACCTACTCTTTAAAATGATTACGTGATTAATAAAATAAAAGTAAAAATTTAAAAAGTAAAAAAAAATAAAAAATACAAAAATTCCGAGAATACTCTCGACTTTGTTCTCGTTTATAGTAAAGTTTAACCATTACGATTTTACGATGTTTCTGGGAATAAGGAATCATAAATAGCATTACCCAATTTGATTAACCGGTGATTATTGGTACACCGTTAATCTCCCTTAATGTATTTAGCCGATATAATATGTACATTATTATTTTGTAACATAAAGGTTGTTGAACAATTTTTCTACATTTTTCACGAAGGGACAACTGTGTTATGACAGTTAGTTATTACACCAGCACCTTGTAAACGCCTGTTCTGATTTCCCTATAATTGTTAAAATCAGTGTGGGAATGTATAATCTACCTGTGAACCGTGGACGCTGGCCGCATGGGAACTCCGGCCTGCCGTTGGCGTCGCCCGATTGCCAGCTACTCATGTAAGCCGCTACTAAAATTTCCCTTCTTATTATGTGCTGAATATTTGTGCCTTTTCCAATAACATGTCCGGTTGGAGAACCTTCAGAGAGAGATTTTGTCAAGAACAGATTAGGTATCACCCTTTGTGGTGAAACCCGTATATAACATACCTGTCCATGTTTTGTTATAAATAAATCCTGCGTTGATAGCACACATTCTCTTCAATTAAGTAGCTAAATACCCACTCCGATTCTAAGGCTGAGGCCGACCCATTAACTTTGAGATGAGAAACGCTATGTTTTACCAGCTGAGCTATTCCGCAGTGGAGCCAGGGTCCAGTCCTGAATCTGGTCTCTTTTCCCCCTTTTCATCACAATCCTCACACTGACGCCACAATCCTAACACTGGTGATCAACGTGGATGTCGTCAAGTCTCTCTTTTCCCCACCCCTAATAATATTATAAAGAGTGTTCAGGGATTAAGTGCAATAACTTTGGGAGGTGATTCTATATGATAGTACAAGTTAAAAAAGTTAAAAAAAAAAAAAACTAATAATTAAGTGTTATTAGTCAATTCAATATTATTAATTATATATTTTTTTAATAGCTGTTTTTTAAATTTATTTTCACCTTAATACCTATATTTAGAGTATTAGTAATATAATTTTTATATAATTTTTAATAACTATTATGATTTTATTTTTTGTGCTTGTATTTTTTTTCAATTATTTTTACAGTTTTAATTGATTACTTACCTACTTTCATCACTTCTGTTATTTTTTGTTTATGTTTGTGATTTGACTATTCTTATATTATTATTTTTCTATGTTTAATATTTGTCCATACTTGTCATTATTTTTTAATATATTGTGTTTCTTGATGAGAAAAGCTTGACTTCCGAAACATGTTGATGTTTAGATATTCAACAGTGGTGTAAACAAAGAATTTCATGTTAATTTTAATAATAATGACGCCACAAAATTGTTACACATTTATTGAAGAAAACATATATATTTTTTTATGCAAACAATTATTCACCTTTAGACGTTCGAATTTCAACTCCATGTTGAATTACTTCCGAAGTTTTCTGCACTTTACCCCAGGATACCTTGCAGACGATCAAAAAAATTAAAGCGATATTTTACCTGATGTCACAATTGACCTCAACATTTACTTTATCTGGGGCTTAACATTGAATTCGCTTATCGCAACCAAATGGCGGCAATGATTACATTATCTCCGGCAATCTTTTGAAGGTCAAAGCATTGTTCACCAATACGGATGCAAGATCCGTGTGTTAGTTATGAACTTTATGTATTGGTGTCTACTCCTAAAACACTCCAGAGATAAGAGGAATGACTAATTCAGAGCTATAAAACAACTGCCTTTCCAATATGCCATATGTTTTATGATTTTCCGCAAATCGCACTATTTATTTCGAACCAAACGAACATTTATTATGTTGATGAAATTATTTTTATTAAAAGTTTACATAAATATAAATAGATTACGATTATCACACGTGAAAAAAAAACAGTGAGTCACAGAACTGCTTTTTGTATAGAGGACTGAAAATGTATGATGGTGAAAAGTGAATGAAGAATTAAAGCTTTTAAAATGATTGTTACGGTTTCCGTAAAAACATTATATAATATACAAACCATGTACTATGAACTAACTCGTAGTATATTGCGTGAAATGGATTAAAATTTTACTATGATATCTCCTTTCAACTTTTCCAATATAATGAATGAATTAAAAATTAATAAAAATAAAACAATAACTTTGTTTATAACCACGAGAATTTTATTTTATTTTATTAGGACCGACCGGTTTCGCTTAACATAAGAATCGTCAGGGCACAAAATTAAACTGAAATTAATTAATTTTGTACTTAATTTTGTACTTACTTTCGTACGTAATTTTGTACTTACTTTTGTACTTAATTTTGTAATTAATTTTGTACTTAATTTTTTTCCTAATTTTGTACCCTGACGATGCTTATGTTAAGCGAAACCGGTCGGTCCTAATGAAATTAAATAAAATTCTCGTGGTTATAAACAAAGTTATTGTTTTATTTTTATTAAATATGTCTAACCACAAAGTGACTGCTTTCTATTAAAAAAATAAATAAATAAAATTAAAAAAATGAAAAAAATTTAAAAAAATAAAAAATAATGATTAAAAATTACTTTGTATTCACCACTTTATTAATATAAACATATCAACATGTTTCGAAAGCGAAACTTTCCTCATCAGGAAGTAACTAAATTATTTCTCCAATTGCACATTACAATGAAATCGCGCATGGTAAATTCTCGGTAGGTACCTCGGTAGGTAGGTAAGTCACAAGTCTAAAAGTCGACCAGTATTATTTCAACAGATGTAGGGTCAGTGGGCCGGTTGTGGCCATTGGGCCGGTTCTGGCCATTTTCAACTTTACAAGTCGAAATATAAGCTAAATAAAATCGAATCTTTTTTTACTCTATGGCAAAATGCATATTTGTCAATGGTCTTCGTTGACAAATGACACAATAAATCTTATTGTTAACAGTTTGTGTTTGGTCGATGCGAATAAGTGTTGCGGAATTTTTTATTGAGATTGTTACCCAAAACCTTAAGGAACCCACCGTAAGTAATTTTAATATATATTTGTAATCCTTTTGATGTTTTATTTGAAAACAAGATGTACCCATTATAAAAGGGTAAAGTAATATGTTTTGAGGTTATTTTTAGCAAATTGGTTGTTTAAACATGATTTTTCGATGTGGCCATTACTGACACAAGAATTTATACAAATGTATGGGTTGTGGCCACGTTGGTGGCCACAAGTGGCTCCCATACAGTACTAGTTTTGGCCATTATCTAAAAAAATGTACATATCCGCTAATTTTGATATTTTAACTCAATAAATTATTATGTTTCTTCTTCAGAACTGTGAAAATGACTCCGGCAAATAAGAAGAAAGATGCTATTGAGCACTCAAAACGCAAACTTTTTTGTTATTCACCATTGAAATTGATTTTGGCACTCGATGCTATAAAAGGAGGTATGAAGGTATCTACTGTTAGTAAAAACTACAAAGTCCCCCGTAGCACTTTGCGTAACAAAATATGTGGACGTGCACCAGCGGCCTCAGGTCACGTAGGACCACAAGCTGTACTTGGTATAGAAATAGAGATGTCACTAGTCAGATGGATTAAAGATTGTGCCCGGGCAGGTTTTCCAATTAACAGGGAATGTTTATTAGATTCCGTAAAGAAGATTGTTGTTACTGGCCACATCAATACTCCTTTTATCAATAATCGCCCTGGGAGGACATGGTTTGAGTCATTTATGACGAGACATCCTGATTTAAGCAAAAAACATGCAGAGTACATAAACAAGGCATGCGCATTGATAACCGAAGAAAAAATCAGAAACTGGTTTGAAGAAGTCATTAGTTTGTTAGGACCTACAGTATTTGGAGAGTAAAATTGAACCAAATATGCTTAAAGATTTCAAAGTCACTTACAGCACTGGTATTGATTGGACAGGTTGTACTGAAGGGTTGTTCCTGTATAAAGTATGGCTGGCCTTCAAAGACGATAATACTGCATTGCCAAATACAGATCTTACTTGTATTAATCTAGATCGAGTTACAACGCCTCCAGAAACTCCTGTTATTGAACCTTCATTTCCAATATCGGTAAACGAAGAAATCCTGGACGTATCAGCATCAACATCTAAAGATATTGTATCCTCTTCTGAGATTGTAGAATTGAATATGCCGACTAATGCCGCAGAATTAGTGAAAAAATGCGTCATATGGCCTGAAAAGAAGACAAATACTACCAGTCGAAAGAGAGTATATTCCTTCGGTGTTAACATCAGATAAATGGAAAGATATTATGATGGCTAAGGAAAAGGAGAAAGACAGAAAAGAAGAACAAAAACAGATAAAACTAGCTAAAAAAATAAATAAGAACATTAAAAAAAAGAAACCGACCATTGAAATTTCAGAGACGTCAGAGGAAGAAAATTTGCGTGACACATCTCATTCGGACTGCGAAGACCGGATTCCACAGGGAAAGCCGTCGGGTTTCGAAGAACTAGATCGAACACCCCTGGAAGGAGATTATGTCCTGGTTGAATTCAAGAATCCCAAAGCCACTTTTTATTATGTCGGCAAAATATTGCGTTCAAAAGACGAAGACAATGAGTTTGAGATAAGGTACCTGAGAAAATATAATACCACTGGTAGCCAATTCACAATGCCACAAATTCCTGATTTGGCATCTGTTGCTGAGATTGATATTAAAATGATATTGCCACCACCATTGTTTACAGGTACAACCAAAAGGCAAAATTCTTTTTATACTTTCGAAATCGAACTCTCAGGTCTAAATTTGCCCTAAATCTTATTTTTTTATAAGTTTATTGTATAACTTGAATAATAAACATCGATTTATAATCATTACTGTGTTTAATTTAGATAAAAAATGTAAGTTCCCTACATAGATTCATGTGGCCAAAACCGGCACACGGGTGTGGCCAGAACTGATTAAATTGTGGCCACAACTAATGCATGGGTCCAGTTCAATGAAAAAAATATATTTAAAAATAATTAAAGAACTGTTACTGGATATATTTACATATATTAAAGACAGGTATTTTTATTGTACATTAATGTTGGAAAAATTATAATTTACATTTATGTGCAAGTTTGGTGCTCATTCAAAAACGAAAAAATCCTTAAGGTGGCCACAACCGGCCCACTGACCCTATTCAATTCAATGCACCGGATCAGACTTATCAATATAATTATATTGTGGTTATCAATTTGTATTGTATTGAGGTAGTACCTACCTACCTACTCTGTGGGCGATATGCATAACTGATGCAATATGATTTTATTATTTGCTTACTTAATATATCGTCATATTCATATCACTTTAGGCAAATATCGTAGATACTATTCCACTAAGGACAAACATACCAATGAGGCACTCCTTAAGTAATACACCACCAACCCATATTATACTATTATATGACAAGGTAAGAATTTTTTTTGCTTGTGAGTCAATAAAGATGAGTTTTATTTATTGGATTCAACTTAATTTTTTTTAAATTATTTTTTATGATAAGTTTTTTATTTTTTTTTATTTCAATATAATTTTTTTTTACAGTAATTATATAAATGAAATATGATTCATATAGTGTAACAAAAACATAATATAGGTGTTCCTCACCATAAAGAAATAAGGTTGTTATTATTTTATTTGTTTAATACTGGAGTTAAGGAGCACCTAAAGTGTTTAAGTAATAATAATTATTTTGAATTTGCCAACCATATTTTGGAAACAAATCATTCTTTTGACATAAAGGCTTAATTTTTTTACATATAAACACAACTGGTTTACAATTAGATACATTTAACATTTTAGAAATCATAAAAAGTATTTCTAGTCAATTAAATATTATTAATAAATATATAATTTAAAAAATAAAACAATAACTTTGTTTTACATCACTTTTATTTATGCTTAAGCCGACCGGGTTTCGCTACTACCGCAGCTTCTTCAGGGCAGTATACAACTAAACTATGAACTAAGATGCACATGTGTTATAGATTGATACAAACAGGCTAGTGAAGGGCCAAGGGTACCAGCAGGTACCTGCTGATCTCCCATGTAAAACAAAGTTATTGTTTTATTTTTTAAATTATAATGTCACATCACGAAGTTACCGCTTCATATGAAAATATAATAAATACATGTTTAAAATAAAAAATTATCTCTTAAATTTATGTTAATATTAATAACTGCATTTGTAATATTGTTAATATAAATCTTATAATAACTGTTACAATTTTTTTTTACATTTTTAATTGATTACTTACCTTTTTTAATCACTTACTTTTAATTTTTGTTAGTGTTTTTTATTTGATCTGTTTTCTTATTATTTGTCTATAATTTTTATTAGGTATATTGTTTATCCTGTTGAGGGGAGCTTTGCTTCTGAAACATGTAGATATTTACATATTAGATATCGTGGTTCAAACAAAGTTATTGTTATTAATTTATTTATGTACATTTGAAATATCGGTTACTTTATAAAAAAAAGTTATGTTAGGTAATTATTATTATGTGTGATATATAGCCCATGATATAAGTATAAAAAAAACCCTTCATTAAAATTTTTTAATTGTTTAATTTATTGTAATAACTTATTAAATATTAAAAACCACTTTGTAATATTTAATTATTAAAGAAGACACTATTAGAAAATCTCAAAATGAAATATTGAAGGTGTCAATCGCATCACGGAATCAAACCCAGGACATCTGTCTTGCCAAGAAAAATCTCTAAGCACTGAACTAAGACCTGTTTATTTTACATCATTTTTATCTAGATACTTCAAATTTAAGACTTCCCTAATCAGGTTAATATTGGTTACCCAGGACCCCGGTAAGACAAAGGTCGAGACTGGGTCGATTCCCGGGTGAGACTGAAACCTTTTATTTTCTATCATTTATTTTTCTGTATCATGCTTCATTTTGAGATGTGTTAATATTATCTTCTTTTTTATATATGAATACCACACAAGAGTCCCAACTGCTCCCATCCGTCTGGAGCCAGTGAGACTATGGCATTCCCAATTGGGGAATGTTGTGAGGCTGAAGGTATTGGGGAGTGGAAGGAGAAGGGGAAGAGGAAGATGAGGGTGGGGAAAATACCTGGCTATTCAGATCTGGTCACCAAACATGGCCAAAAGCCATTTCAAGCAACGTTTCAATTCTGAATGGCGATCTTTCACCAGGGCGATACTGAGAGTATCTTCCACTCTGAAACATACGCAAATATACTATATATTATTTTTAAATTAATTAATTGTCAAACAGCTCAAATTAATTAAATAAAATTTACTTGCGCACGCCGGGATTTGAACCCGCGACCTTCGGATTCGTAGTCGAGAGCCTTACCCCTCGACCATGGAGGCCGTCATTCTACAATGATTACACACAAAATTACTCTAAATATTTGATCTGAACATTCACGACTGCTTGACAAGTCATGTTATTGCAATACAGTTCTTCTTTGCAAATATCGGCTCTTGTAGAGCTATGTTTCTTTGTTTACGCCATGCACGTCTTCCTCTCAGCATTCCTTCTCTCCTGGTCTGTACGTGTTGCCCAGCGCGCCTGTCTAGAAAGACCTGCTATCAGACGTCTCAATGACTGTGTCCTCCCCCGCTCAAGATTCATGACTAATCGACCAACCCATGCTACTCGACTGGCTTTCACGCTGTTGTTTATTGGGGGATATTGTGACACAGCAATTAAGACCAGCAATACCCTCTGACCAGCAACTGGACATTGTTTGAAAAGGAGATATGTCAATAAGGAAGAGAGAAAGAGCGCGCACAAATAACGCTTGGGGTATAAGCGATCGTTTAAAAGATATTTAATAAACCACGACGTATTTAGAATCGTGGGAATTCTTATATATTCTCTCTTTCTACTAGACGTCCGAATAGAGATTATCTTTAAAATGACTTTTTTTAAGTGCATAAAAACCTTAAGTTTTGAAGGAAAGTTTATAATATGTACTCGTACATAGAAAATCAGAATGCGGGGCTTAACGCCCCCCTTACTAATGGCCAAATTCATTTTAAAGTATTGCGCAATAACTATGAAGATTTCAATTAAAAATTGCCAATAAATCTGAATTACAGCTGTACCACCTTAATATTTGGTTTTCAATATTGTCAGGTTTTTCGTAACTCGATGTTGAATTTTTAAAGAAAAAAAATCTATTAATATCAGTGGCGTGCACAGAGTATGTAATCGGGGTAGGCAGTATGAAAATTGATACAAAAAAATTACTCCAGACCATACCTTTCTTGGAAGCTGTAGCCGATGCTAATAAGGCTGTAGCCGAAGTTAGTTGGGATTACCTAAGCAGCATCAAGTATCAAAATACCCACTTGATTTATGTACATTTAATTTGCTGGATATACAAAGTTTCCATCTTTTTCAGCAAAATAAACATAGGCAATATTTTGAAAGAAATCCGATACATATTATTATTATTTTGTAACTAAATTTGTCATAATTAATAGATGTGCCAACAGATGGCACTGATCGCTACATTTACTTGCATTCCCGAAAAGCACTGCTTTTCATTCACTACCACAACGACTTATACCTTGACGCGCATCGCGTACACATGTACGTTTGAACGGTATAGAATACAGTCAACATTTAAATAGTATAAGATGTCATTTTACATACTTAGTTCCTGCCTTTGAGATGTTATAGTCATGCGGGCGGCGCGTGGCGCTGTCTTTCGCGGTTGGTGATGTTAATATCATATATATTCATGTGAGTAAGATAGGGTAGGCAAAGCTTATCTGCCTATATGGACGGCACGCCTGTGATTAATATATATTTATATCGATTGATACTTATTTTCCTAAAATACCTTATAATTAACATCTTATTCGACGGTAGATATTTAACGGTAGACATTTACTGAAAATAAATTAGAACATAGAATTCAGTAGAAAAACTGTTAACGTCTTATTTCAGATTTCCACACAATGTATGGCTTCAATTGTCGATTAAATTCTGTACTCGTATGTACTATTTTTCTAATGTATTATCTATTAAAATATTTTTCTGTGACTTAAAATAAATAAGTAAAATTACTCTATACTTTTACATAAATTTCACCGCAAGTAAGGAGGGCCGTTAAAGAAATGCTAAAAATATCTGTCTATCTAACTAGCATCTAGAAATATTGATGTAATGTGAAAAGTGTGTAATTCTAGAAGCGTTCACTATATTAATAGGTATATTGGCGTGTGTTAGGTGTAGGAATATATCTATATCAATTATACATTCACATCTGTTTATGCTTCACATACCGTCATACAGCATACTACGTATTTTAAGATACCTGTATAGACATAGTATGGAACTAGAACCATGTAATACAGACTACTTACTCGTTATTTTCAGAATTTATTTTCGTAGAATTTTTGAAGGTCGAACTATTAGCAGTGGGATGTTAGAACTGTTGACTTTATAAACATACAAATTTATTGTTGTGTTCGTAGAAAATGTGTTTCTGGTGAAATCCGATTACGTGTACTGGGCGTATCTCGTACAATAATTATTACATTATTACAGGTGTAAACTAGCAAATACTCTAAATTATTTCAAATAATCGTAAATTAGTGGTAGTCACCGAAGTGTCATCACATTATTGTGACATTAATAACTTATCCCAGATAAAATAATGAAATCGTTTAGTAAATATTTTCATACGAAGGTTTGCTTAATAACGTGCGATTATAGGAATATTCTTTTGATGGTTGTTTTTACGTAATGCTTGGAATAAATTTTTCCTATTACCATTCAGTGCTAATTCTGAAACTACACTAATAAATTTTATTATAAGGCACAAATATTTTCATGTGGGCATTCGTATATTTGGGGTTGATTTAATTGTTTAATTGTTTCTGTTTATATTATCTGAGATCTATTGTTTCGATAGGGAGCTTCCAGGCGTCCGCTATGTGTAATTTTGAAAGCGTCAGTTAATTGTAGACCCTGGATAGTTTTTACATCTTCTTTATATTTATTAAAACTGGCTCTGAGTTTAGTGTGGGAGTTAAACATAAGAATGCTTTATTCCATATTGCTATACAATACGTTCTGGTGGTTATAATAATAACACATAAACAAATAACACCACATAATAATAAATAAAATTTAAAAAATCCCAATCAATACAAAATGAAAAAGGTTAATGGCGGATATTTAACGGTCTCCCGTCTCAAAGGGCACATCGGGGGGGACTCCATCCATGCAGCCATGGCAGTAATTATGGTATTCTTGGATTGGCATGCTCTGCATCATAAGCTTCCCATGCGGTGGCGATGTAGATTAATGATATATTTTACGTACTAGAATGGGGTTGGATTAGATTTAGGCATGTTTTGAATTGATGAAGTTTAGTTTTTAAGGATGGTTTTAAGATTAATTGTATTAGGTGAGATTATATTTTTGGTTTAGTTTTTTTTCGTACTTTAAAGAATTTATATCACATTTAAAAGGTGTGCTGATTCATACGTGTATTGATTTATCATTGAACCATTATGTAAATGCATTTTTTTTCTATTTTCCCAATTTTCTTAGTACAATCACCGCCTTATTTATGTAATATTTGAGAGAGTTCTGTTTGGCAGTCATCCTCCCGATATACTGCGCACATGGCCAAGTTGGGTGTAGCGATGTTTTCCTTACACTCGGCATATGTCCTCATATTCGGTATATGTCATATGTTTTCCTCATATTCGGTACATGTCATATATTTTCCTCATATTCGGTATATGTCATATGTTTTCCTCATAATCGGTACATATCACAGGAACTAGGCAGGTAAATGAGAAGCCTTGGAAATAGAACTGGTGGGAATAAAAAGTTTCATTTTGACAAGAATGTGCGGCCTGTGAATATTATTGTTATTATAATGTGAGTGCCGTACAAGAGTTTCAGCTACTCCCAACCGTCTGGAGTCAGTGGGACCATGGCATCATCCCTAATTGGAGTATATTCAGGGAAGAATATGGGGAAGGGGAAGGTAGGGAAGTATCTGGCTATTCAGACCTGATCACCAAACACGACTACATCCATTTCAAGTAACGTTTCTATTATTCATTGTTCAATAGCCTCTATCATTAAAAGTAATAAAATATGGTTTGTCATAATATTACCTGTAAGATGGTATGTATATTTTATTTGCGGAAGGTAAATATTTAACAAAAAGGCTTCACCCCTCATAGATTATCACTGGCGCCATGGATAATGGGATTATTAGGTTGGACACTAAACTAATAGACTAAGGTCACAAAATGACGCTGTTTCCACGTTGAAAAACAGGTCACCCATTTAATGCCATAAGCCTCCATCAATCCGACGCCGACGCCGAACACAGCGTATAGTGTAGACGGGGCTTAAGGCGTTGCCGTCGCGGCGCTGGCGGGTGTGATGCGGCCTTTACCAGCCGGCGGTCTATTGCTGTCAAGGTCACGTGACGTTACTGCCGCGGCTGTAATTATTATTTAAATCTTCGCATTATTTTGTAACTTGTCCGAGGGAAATGATGCAATAACTGAAAAAAATGTGTTTACTACTGCGCCCTTGATTTTGAACCTAGCTCTAACTTCACTTTCCTTCTCTTCCCCCTTTCCATCACATTTCTATTCGTAATTGCTTTAGTCACACAATACTCCCTAAATGAGGATGACACAGTCTCACTTACTCGATGAAATTGTTGTTTTGACGGCCTCCGTGGTCGAGGGGTGAGGTTCTTGACTACGAATCCGGAGTTGGTGGTTCGAATCCAGGCGTGCGGAAGAAAAGAAATATCCCCATTATTTTTTTACATAGTTTTGCATAAATAAAAAAAAAGCTTTTTTTAAAACCTACATATAAATAAACATGTTAGTAAAAAATAAAATTTAACTTATATTAAATTGTGTTCAGAATATGTTGTGTATTTCTCTATTTTTATAATATGATTTAAATCGATATTATGTAATTGGAGTCTAGTATCTTTAAACAAAACTGTTTTGCTGTTTTCATAATTTTAAAAAGATTTTTTAACATTGTACATTGATCACAACATGCACGCACCTATATTGGTTTATTATTGCTCTACATTTGTATGATGATTATTACTTATTGTTGTATTATATAATATTGTTGAACTGAACTCGTGCTGCCAAACTACTCGCAGTGGCTTAGCGGGTACAAATTCCCATTGTATGTAATTAATATTATACAATAAAAATTAAATTTTTAAAAAGTGCTAAAGGAGGCCAATATCTGGGACATATCATTACTAGTAAGTTGATGGACGACAATGATATTGACAGGAAAAGACGAGCACTTACGACCGTTCTTTCCAACCTTTCGAATGATCAATCTGAGCCGCCGATCAGCCAACTGTTTTGTTAAGTATTCGCTCTATTTGACTGTCTTAAAACATTTTTTATCTTTGAACATCCTAAATTGTCTATGAAGGACTCGCAAACTTCTTAGGAAAATATAAATAAATATAAATATAAAATATATTTTTAAAAGACGAAGGTTTGTTTGGGTAGAATATTTTCAAAAAGGAAAACATAAGTAGGTACCTACTTAAGAACTTTATGATTTAGATATACATATTTTGAAAAAAAAAACGTTTGGAATGAAATAAAATACTCAAATGAATATTTCTTTATTTGGAGATAGTTACTTTCGCTGTCAAATCAATTATGGCACTCTAATGACAATCCAGAATTCACAACATCATAACTTTATTCCAAGAAGAAAAATCCCGAGCGAGGCCGGGTACATATCAGCTAGTATATTATAAAATAGTTCCACTTCAGTGGTCTGATATAAACTTATATATTTATTTACATTTTAGGTAATATTCAGCTAATTTTTAATGCTTATTAAAGATATATTTTTTATATTTTAGTTAACATTTTGATTATTTTTAATACTTATTAAATACGTATTTTTTTATATTTTAGTTAACATTTTGCTTATTTTTAATAATTATTAAATATATATTTTTTAATATTTTAGTTAACATTTGGCTTATTTTTAATACTTATTAAATATACATTTTTTTATATTTTAGTTAACATTTTGCTTATTTTTAATACTTATTAAATATATATTTTTTTAATATTTTAGTTAACATTTTGCTTATTTTTAATACTTATTAAATATGTATTTTTTAATATTTTAGTTAACATTTTGCTTATTTTTAATACTTATTAATTTTTTTTTTAATATTTTAGTTAACATTTGGCTTATTTTTAATACTTATTAAATATAATTTTTTTTATATTTTAGTTAACATTTTGCTTATTTTTAATACTTATTAAATATATATTTTTTATAATTTAGTTAACATTTTGCTTATTTTTAATAGATACTTATTAAATATATATCATCCAATTATTATTATTATCAACATGTTTCGAAAGCGAATTTATTTTCATATTAATATTAATAATAAAAAATTTATTTCCAATATGCATTTGTTGTTTAATGTTTTATAATAATTTTTTATTAACATTTTTGATTAATTACTTGCCTACTTTAATCAATTTTTGTTTATGTTTATAATTTGTCCATTCTTACATTATTGTGTTCAATGATTATCATTTGTCTATACTTGACATAATTATTTTTCAGTATTCTGTATATCCTGATTAGGAAAGCTTCACTTTCGAAACATGTTGATATATATATATAAAAAAATATATTACAAAGTAATTTTTAATTTATTCGTGCAGATTTTTTACATCTTACTCTAAACATGCTTAATCTGGGTGCATTTTGTATTCCACTGGGAAGTAAGCTATATATTTTAATGCCTTTATACGGTAAACAATTTTGAAATATCTTATTTCTGTTTTGCATGGTGTGTGTAAGTCTTTATTGTAATATAATTTGTCTCTAAAGTAATGTGGTGGTAGAAAATTGTTAAAATCTTTGAAAATCTAAATTAAAACGTTATAGAAAATTCTTACGTCTAATTCCTTGAGCATTTTCTGTATTGATTCATATTTTACAATTTGTCTCTATTCTAATAAAAGAAAACAGTTTTAGTCTTTCACAAAAATTATGTATATTACATTCTTGATGTACTTTTATTTCTATTAATTTAATTTATTGTCGCTAGTTGGCGGTGCTCTGCAACTCAAATACGAGAAATCTTTCTCTGTACAATTAAATATTCTATATATATTTATATTAAATAAAAAAATAAATATAAAAAAATTTCTCATTGGTAAGATAAAGCAGTAATGCGTTTGTTGCACTTAAACAAATAAACCTCGACCTTGCATTCTATTCGGATCTCCTCGTATTCATAAATCGTTTCAACACACTTGACAATCAAATTGATTTATTCGACATGATAATCAAGCAACCTCGTGGGGTCACATAATCAATTAATGTTCCTTGAATATCAATTAATTCCCGCCGCACTTCTAATAGCAGCATAATCACAATTAAAACAAACGGAAGAACTGCGCGAACCACTCGTGTATATCCAAATAACTTACCATCAGGCCTTGGCCTTCCGCGAATGTGATTGTAATTTGCTCATTGCCGTGCCTCTGGCCTCTTGGACCGCGAGGGCCGCTCTAGCGTTTACAGTTCGCTCCGAGTATTGTGCCTAGAACCAGGAAGAGGAAGCTGTTGGATGCTCGAACTCTGTCAACACATTACGCTAGGCAGTTAGGCCATGAGAGCAAATCACCGCTCATCCCTGCACGTTACATGTGCGGCGTGTTTTTCCGATATGTTTCACGCTGTGTTTGAATAATCATGTAACCACCCCTAACCTTGACAAATAATGATAATCTTTTTTCTCATTGAAATAACAGTTCCATGATAAATCAACCGGCGTATAATTTTTCGCTTATTAATTTTGATATAAAGTCTTTAAAAGTACGAAAGATTTATTTTTTTAAACTAGCTTGAAAACCTAATCTCACATAACCTAACTAATTTTTTTATTTTTTATTTAGTGTCTTCAAAAAATTGGTATTCACTTTGTGGTTCATCATTAATAAAAGAACTAAAAAATACTTTTCAACGACCACTCTATTAATATATACATATCAACATGTTTCAAAGCGAAACTTTATTGATCAGGACATACAGAACACATTAGTACTACATACTCATTTAAATTATTGTTCTAGTGTTCTATTCTTATGTAACGAGGCCCAAAATAATAAACTACAGGTTATACAAAATAGGGGAATGAGGATGATTCTGAAATGTAATATCTTTACTAGAGTTAAAACTATGTTACAAAACTTAAATATGATGACAACTAAACAACATATAATATATAATACATTAACAATGATGTACAAACTTAAAAATAACATGCTCCCTAAATATCTGCAAACTAATATTATGTATCATGAAAATATTCACCATTATCCTACGAGGAGTTGCCAAGACTTCAGGCTTCCCAAAACAAAACTTACGTGTACACAGAACAGCGTGTTTTATAAAGGGCAAAAACTTTATAATAACCTACCAAACTCCATAAAGGAAGCCTCAAGTCTTGGCACTTTCCGTAAAACATGTGCTATATACATAAAGAAAAATTTATGACTTGTATTTCTTTTTGTATTAACTGTATGAACTGGGGTAACTGTATTTCTTTTTTTTTTTATTAACTGTATTCTTTCCGTTATAATTTTATGACTCTTTTTATTTTATTATGTATCTTATATGTTTTTTTATTACTAGATGTATGAAAATTTGCTTACATCTAAATAAAGCTACAAAACATACAGTAGTGGAGATTACAAAGTAATTTTTAAATCATTTATTAAAAAATATATTTGTAAGGTTAGGTTAGATTAATTTCTCAGGAATTTTTTGTACTTTTAATGAATTTATATCACCTTTAAAAAGTGTGCTGATTCATACGTGCGTTGATTTATCCAGTAACTGGAGTATAATAGTATGCCATATGTACCTAATTTGGGATTAATTGCATTTTTAGAAGTAGAAAAAAAATCATTTTAGTGTTCCACTGATACCTAAATATCCTATTTTTTACTTAGTTACATGAATCTAAAATTTCCTTTCTCGCTATCAGCATGTTGAAAGGGGAATATTATATTACATAGTTATGAATTACAATTCATTTCGTCATAGTTTATGAGTAGCTATCGGTGGTTTACATTGCTCTATGATCAAAGGCTGACTGTGTGTAGTTTTATGGCGAATTATTCTATTCAAAGATCAAAATATTTCAGTGATATGACAATATCATAAGTAACCATATGGCATCTTAGGTAGTAGTTGAGAATAATGTTAATACGAGATAATACGTAAAAAATTTCTTTAGTCAAAGATTTGTTAATTCCTTTTTTCCTCCACAGATGGCGACACCACAAAAAAAGCATTTTCCATGTTAGCCTTTAAGCCAAGTGTGGGAAACTAATATTACCGACAATTTATAAAAAATGGTAAAACCTTTAGTGAAAGGATTACATTAAGTGCCTAATTTTGAAGCGATTTTTTTTGTTGTTGTACAAAAATTATTAGCAGCGCAGTCTTACTTATTAGCTTTTATTGCAAGGGGTATGGGGATGTATCCCGTAAAAAATAGATTGCGGAAGTCAGATTGCAACATAATCAAGTTGCAACTAAAAATGTTATTTTGCCAAATTGAAACAATTTATCAACGCAAAACGATTGTGACATTAAAAATATTCTCAATTTTTTAGCAAAGTACATTTTGATCAAAGATTTGTGGCAGATTATTATATTTGTATATATATATTTATTTAAATCATAATGTCACATCACCAAGTTACCGCTTCATATGAAAATATGTATTTTTTTAATTTTCATGGTTCGTTTTTCTTATGTTAGGCACAGCTTTTTAGTCTTTATGGACTGCACGCCACTGGTAGCTATAGTTATCTACCTAAAAAAATCAGATTGATTTTTTTATTTTAAAAACAATCTGAAAAAAAAGCATTATGATATTAAACGTCCTTTGGGTGATTTTTGGAGAAATAAACTGCGCCACAAACGATGATTCAAACAATAATAAATAAAAATTCGCCTAATCTTACCAGCATTTTGAAAAAATTACCAGGAACATCCTTAAAGGATGAATGCAAAATATTAATACATTCTTAAACATACTGTACACAGGAAGCCCCAAGGTTGCTTTCAAAGTTGACTCGATCATTATAACATATAAGTAGGTACCTACATGTTTTTTATCTTATAAAAATCACATTTTAATACACAGCTTTTTTTCGTCTGGGATATTTGTGACATATTTAAACGATTAACTTATTAAAACCAATCGGTTTATAATATTTCACTGATTTTGTAGACAGTAATATTTTTATTATCCAGCTTCCACTGTTTTTCTGAATATGTAAATTAAATAATTAATAAAGCTAGTAACAAACAAGAGAGGAAAAATAAACTAGGAAGATAATCTAAATTGCACGACTATTAGAAATTATCATAACATAATACGTAGATTATAAGAGGAAAATTGATGAACAGGATATTACAAATTGAATAAACTTTGTAATAACAAGGGTCATAAATAACAAAAGTAGGTAATAAATTAAGTTAAATCTCTATTATTCATACGCATTAATTAAACTATTTTGTAATTAGGACCTACGCTAATTGGCGTTTGATCGTTAAAATATCTCAATTGTTGTTTTAGTGCAACTTCCGATTAAATGTTTTTTTCTAAAATGCAAAATGGAGAAAATATTGCAAGGACGTTCAGTTTTATGGGGTAAATCAGATATTAAAATTGCTGTCGACGTTATTGTATTTTTCCTAAAGAAAGCGATCGACTAAATGCCGAGTTTCCTTGTAAATAAAATAAATACTTCAATGAAACAAGTTTTTTTTTCTTATACTCAACCGTGATTACACCCATAGATGGTGGTGTCTTGAATGTGCCTGCTCATGTTTATTTGAAAAGTCTAGAATAAATATAAAAATTAGGTTATTAAAGCTTTAAACTTCATCGTCGTATTAATTATTGAAAATAATATAAATATTCCCAGTGAAAATATAATGTTATGTTGTAATACTTAATATTTAATGTGTATTATTATATGCTTATTACTATTTACTGATTATTATTTACTTATTATTATTTAATTATTAATATTTAATTCTTATTATTTATTTACTTATGAAATTTACAAATTTTTATTTATGTATTATTATTTACTTATTACTATTTACTGATTATTATTTACTTATTATTATTATTTAATTATTTATATTTAATTTTCATTATTTATTTACTTATTAAATTTACTATTTTTTATTCATGTATTATTATTTTCTTAATACTATTTAATGATTATTATTTAGTTATTATCATTATTTAACTATTATTATTTAATTATTATTATTTAATTTTTATTATTTTATTACTTATAAATTTTTTATTTTTTATTATTTCCTTATTAGTATTTACTGACTATTATTAAATTGTAAAGCCGCTCATCTCAACACAGGATTGTCCTAGTGAGATGGGTGGCTAATGTTTTTGTTTTCATAATTAAATTTAAGAATAAATAAATACATGCTTATTTTTATTTTTTATTCATACAAAAATGATTGCGAGCATAGTACTAGAAAACAATTTGAAAAAAAAAGATATAGTCCTACAAAGCGATCACGTGACGACTTGTCCGCAGATTCCACCAAAATCAATTTATCCTATTAATAAAACATACAAAAAAACTATAGTTTTTTTTATGTATAGGTATATATTGAACTTTAAAAATTAGGTACTTACATTTAACTTAATTATTAAGTATACATTGATAATATTTAGGTACGTACACTTAAATAATCAGATACATGAATTGTTTATTTATTATTCCCAACTTCATAATTATGACAGAAGGTCTCTCGCTTTCCTCCAATTAAAAGCTCTCATAAAATTTATTAAAAATTACTGGTACCGGTGTATTCAAGCATCCGACCTCCATACTTATTTTAAATTTGTGTAATTTTTTCATCTTTTCTTTCACAGAATATTGCGCTGTGTTTGTGCACCAGTTACTTTTTGTATTGGCTTTCTCCAGCGTTATTCATAATAGTGATGTACCATATGAAACCTTTTTATTGGAAGTAGGCCCTCAGCGTCGTACAATAGTTAAAAAAAATATATTTGTCTGTATATCTTCGGTGTGACATTTTTTTTCAATTATTACAGTTCTTAAAATTTGTTCATATTTAATATACGTAATGCTTGTGTGCCCCCAAGTTCGTTTTCCATCTAAGGATGAATTCTAACCATAGAAAAGTATATATGGTTAGTGTGTAATGAGACAAGATAAAGTTTAATTTAAAGAAGCTACTCACTATAGATCGGAGCTGGTTATATATTTTGGCAAATTTATTGTCTACTATTAATCCCAAATAAGTATATTCATTTGTATAGTGAATAGTGTCACAATTGCTACTTTTTTCAATTTTCCTATGTAATTATGTACAGTTGGTAAATTTCACATTTCCATACTCGGTAATCTTTTATACCTTCATTTGGTTTTCTTAACATTAATAATTAGTCCTACATCAGGTGCCCATTTGAGCAGTTTTTTAAAGTCTAGTTGTAATTCTTGAAGAGTTATTAAAAGATTTTCATTTGATACTACAAGTGCAGTCTCATCTGAGAAAATGCATCTAAGAGCCTTTTTATAAATAGTTTGGACATAGCAGTAACATATATAATGTACAAATTAGGACCTAGAATTGACCCCTGTAGTACACCTGATTCGATATATCTCGATTTACTCATTTCATCTTAAATTTTTTAGTTTTGATAAATAGTTTTTTTTTTTAAGAAAGTAATTTACTACGGATCCCTATGGCATCAAGGGCTTTTTTATGGCAGAGTGTATCAAAGACTTTTGAGTAATCAATAAAAGGTACCAGTATGTGTTTTGAGAGTTTAGCTGGGAATCAATATAATTGGAAAAGTTTTCGAGTAATTTATCACGCCTTTTTTACTGGAAACCATATCGATAATACTCAATTAATTTTAATATTTATCTAAATTTATCCACAAATGTTTTTTATTAAAAAAAAATTTTATGCATGAAATATGAAAATTGGCCTGTAATTATTTAATGTGGAGAGATATCGTTCTTAAAAATAGGTAATACAATGCTACATTTTAGTTCGGGATTATGGCTCGCTCGATTATTATCAATTATCATGTTAACAAAGGAAGCTATTATAGGGTTAAGTAATTTGATATGTTTTTTTTTAACTATTCAAGTGTTTGGTCCACGACAGGTGTCTTGGAATTTTCACACCTCCGATAATACATTCAATTTGCTTGGCATGAGATCTTGGTAGGTACATTGAATGTGGTAAATATTCCTGTACGTAGTCAGACATTCGGACCTCACATTCATGCAATATCTTATTGACTCCCTCATCAAAGAAGTTACCAATATTTCTGCCACTACATCAGTCGGTTGAGACTTCAAGTTTTAATTAAAGCTCCGGAAAGGTCACCGATTCTTATTTCAAATGTAATTAATCCCTTATTTATTTCAAGGTAAAGTATTTTCCATAAATTTTCCTACCAAGAAAATTCGAATACTTTAAGCGAAAGGAAGAAGTCGACAAAGGAAAAGTAATCATTAAACTAGGCCGTATTTTGATAATGACAAAGTTATTAAAAAAGCAAGCAATAGTTTAAAAAAAAATAGAATATTATATCTAAATCATATTTGTTTATCAAATCATGAAGGAAACTGACAATGAAATTTCTTAAATTGGCTTACCTATATATATTTTTTAAATTATTAAAAAATTTAATGAATAAAAGAGTTTTTATCAAAACCTAATTGTCTGGTGATACGTCACGTGCAGCTGCCACGTGGGAAACTCTTCAAATGCCTCTCTGACAGTTCTCGTTACTTACGTAAGCCCGGAAAATCCTACCAGGTAATGGCGCTCTTGAATGCCAAGGTCTGGGCGGACGAGCGTTAGGAAAATTGGCGATGATTCACCTAAATGGATATTGACTAATAACTCTGGCTATCATGCTCTATTTGCGTTTCATGATTATTTTAGTGAATGGTTTATTAAATTAAAATATTTCTATGATGGTATTTAAGAATAATTTCATAATGCTGTGCATTAACAATGAACGTCTACATATCGGTTACCATTATGAACTGAGTTGCGACTTTTCTTCTGATTCGATTTCGTAGTGTTTAAAGTTTTCGGTTAGTTATTTTTAAAGGGTAGTTTCTAAAATAAAAAAGATTTAACCAAAAATAAAATTCTTTTAGCTAGAGAGAAAAAAAAATAATGACACTCGGCAAAAAAATATGCTTGCTGCCAGAGCTTTTTTTTAATGATTGATAATGAAACAAAAAAAATCACTGCTTTGTACAAAATATTTAGTCCCCACAATATTTGTATCCAGAATCTTAATGCAAAATATTTAACATACGAAAAAAACATGTTTTGCAGCAACAAAATAAATGTATAATTCCATTTTTCCGAATCCTGAGCACCCCTCCGATAGAGCTTTGAATATCATATGAAATATCTACTAGAATAATTTTATTTATTTTTTCTGAGAATTCAAAATCGGTTGGTACTTACTCGAATTTATTATTATTTTGTTAATTGTGCTTGTCATATTCTACAAAATACGTTCAATATTATTTTAGCCCTTTCCTACGCACATTCCAACATCCCTTCCCTTTGACCTGATCGCATATTATCACCACAGGTGTGTTGTAAGGGAACTAGGTCACCGGGTCACGGTCCCTTAAGGGCCCAGTTCTCCCTGCGCCTGCGTAAGGGCTGGAATGGTGCCTAAGGAGATGAATAACAACCCACCCTGGAAATATTTAGCACCCTGTCAATCATGGCGAAGGTCAGAATTATATTTTCCGGTTAGCAGTTGAGTTGATAAATGTGTCTACTTCCCACCCAGGCATCGTGGGTTTGATTCCTCTCCTAGCTAAGTCCTCCATCATTGCACAAGCATCATCTTCCGATTATAGTAATGGCAGTAAGATGAATTAAAATATTGTCATGGTATTCGCAACCCTGGAAATATTTCACTTTATTTTTTTTTTTAAATTACTCTTTGTAAAAAATATTTCTTTGAGTTTGACGCAATTAAATGATATATCTCGTAGAAAAGCATTACATTTAATATATTCAGTGAAAATGTAAAATAAGTAGGATTTTGGACATGGAGACCTATTCTAGTTCTTTTTAAAGAAAAGTCCCTTTCCTTTTCCCTCGGGCTTCTTGCTTAACTGCAGTTCCAGTTGTCTCGGATGACAGCTGTCAGTCGTTACTAACAATAATATTTATAAGATAACAATGTGTCTTATAAGTTAAGAATGTTAATTATAAGTTCACTATGTAACAAACAATGTTAAATATAAGTTAACAATGTAAAAAGTAAAAACAATTCGCAAAGGCAGACGGCGGCATAGATATGCCATCATTGACGGCCTTCATGGTCGAGGGGTAAGGCTCTCGAGTACGAATCCGAAGGTCGCGGGTTCAAATCCCGGCGTGTGCAAAGTAAATTTTATTTAATTAATTTGCGCTCTTTCACAATTAATTCATTTAAAGATAATATATAGTATATTTGCGCACGTTCCAGAGTGGAAGATACTTTTAGTATCGCCCCGGCGAAGGACCACGATCAGAATTGAAACGTTGCTTGAAACGGCTTTTAGCCGTTTTTGGTGACCAGATCTGAATAGCCAGGTATTTCCCACCTTCCTCCTCCCTTTCTCCTTCCCCTCTCCAATACCTTTAGCCTTACAACATTCCCCAATCGGTGATGCCATATTCTCAATGGCTCCAGACGGTTGGGAGTAGTTGGGACTCTTGTGGACTATTCATATAAAAAAAATATGAGAATATTTCAACATTTTCCAAAAAAAAAAATTGTAGCAACCAACGCAATTTAAACCGGTTTATCGGTAATGCAAAACCCTAATAATGGTTTCCAAGTAATAAAAAGAGGCCTTAGCGAGCCACGAAAGAAAATCAAAAGAAAAGTGAGTGATGTTTTCAAATAGCTTTTCAGCGCACACCCGAGATTTTCTTTCCCCTCTTCTCGACAATTTATTATATTACATATTAAAGGTTGGGTTGAAGTGTGTAGTTTATCCCTTGTAGTTTAAACAATGACATTCGTTATTGAGCCTCCCCTCCAACTATTTTTCCCTTCGTCATCTCTACAGTATAGTTTTGGGAGATTTTTGTGCGTCAAGTCAATAAAAATACGGTAATAAAGAAAAATATATTTTAACAATTTTTGCTTAACGAATATGAATTATTTGCCTTTGTACACCCTTGTTCGTGTAAATCAGGTTCGTTAATAGTTGCTGTTTTGATTTTAGCCGCAGAAATACACGTATTAATGCATTCTGATAAAATTCCGTTCATTCGTTTCAAAAGACAAAAAAAGTATTTTTTTTTGTTAATAAAAGAAATTCACAAAGACATGAGTCTTTTAAATCTATCATTGTAAGGAGGAACTTAATCATATATATTTTTCCGGTTCTCGTTTCTAATTTAAGACATTTTCAGAGTATTTCCAAATTATCCCATTATTATTATTAAATATTATATCTAAATGTACTTCAGACATCTTTGGCCCTTTAACCGTTTGCACAAGTCTTCTTTTTTTATCTTATTTCTAAATACTTTATCCCTCGGATAACATTATTTCACGCCTTCATCATTAAAATATAATTGAGTCGGTCATTAGGAATATTTTTGGTAATTGAACTATGATTGAAAATTGATTTAGCTAAGTAAAGAGCACTTACAACAAATTTCATAGGAATTGCCCTATAGAAATAACAAAAGTAGTATTAGTATTATTATTTTATCCAATCAACCTCTCTGACTTTGACTTACTGATATCAAAGTTCTCAAGTAATAAGTGCCACGAAAACCACTAATGGTCTGAAAATTCGACCCCCATAAAGCTCATTAAAGCCAAATGTTTCGAACTAGTTTTGAATACCGAGAAAGTTAACTAATAAAAATATATAACCGTTGGAGAAGTGATTTCCCCACCCCTAAAAGCCTCCCTAGTTCTGAGCGGGATAGCAGAAGGACGAGGAGGTCACGCCACAATGACATGAACCAAGGTGACTCCCCTAATAACCTCCCCTTCCCAAAGAATGAATTGCGACTGAAATCAACTGACTTTCAGGACTACGCACTTGGCTGAAATTTCCACAGAAACTATGTTTTATATAGTTGGCACGGCGTGGTAGGGTTTTTGCCCTCCGCTTATTATTTGCGTTGCGTAGGTGGTTCGAGAATCGATCTGCTTTTTGCTTAATGTCATGAGTGACATTAGTTTCATAGGTAAAGTCATTACTTATTACGCATTACTAAGAAAGACTTTTATATTGACATCTAGGAGATTTATTTATCGTGCTTAAAATATTGTAATTTCTCATAAAACATGTGAGTACACTATTGCGTAAAAGGCCACTGAACGTTTAAATAAATAAAAATAATAATAATAAATAATAAATATATCCATAAAACAAAATAAAAATAAATAAATAATAAAATAAAATGAAATAAAATAAAATAAAATAAAATAAAATGAAACAAAATAAAATAAAATAAAATTAATTAAAAAAAAAAAAAATAAATAAATAAAATAAAATAAAATAAAACAAAATAAAATAACATGAAATGAAATGAAATAAATTGAAATCAAATGAAATAAAATGAAATACAATTACATAAAATTACATAAAATAAAATAAAATAAGTAAAATAAAATGATTTTCTCACACTGACTGAATAAAACTATTTCAACATAGTGCCTCCTTTCTATTATATTAGTTCCATATTCACCTTAATAAAAGCTGTCTTATTTTCAATTATATAAGTATTAGCCACGTTTTTATAAAGTTTATCAGAATTTTCAATTACTATCATGTAATTCAGATTGACAGGGCCAGAAAAAATAAAAATAAAATTGACAGACTTAATGTTTGGCTAAAGACTAAATCCATGATCGTCGTTACTATATAAGAATAATAACCGCAACTTAAGTTGTTGGCAATCCGATTCATGGTTGCAGCAGCTGCTGCGCAAATATGCCGACACTTCCTCTTGGCTTAACCTTATTATTTGGTCTTCAGCAAGGATATTACAATTCTTTAGAATGTTTCCAAGGTTCGCTGATCCCTATCCTTGACGGCTGTTTTCCCTTGATCCATGCACTACATAATTAAATTAAGAAATAAAAATCAGTTTCCGGCGTTGCCAGGTAAAAAAATATGATCAGCTGCCGGGGAATATAAATAAGGAGAAGAGAAATAATGTTTGTGTTTTCAATTAATTTATTAGCAGAAAACTATTGGTACAACAGACAAATTCGTGGACCACAACAATGAACAACAATAATTTGCGGATTATATTATCTAATTCCCTCTTGACACATTATGTATGATCTCGGAAAGGAAAAATCATTTGCATTATTTTTATTAGCTAATAAATATATTTTACAAAATATTTCTGTCTATGAGTATTTAGCTCTAACGCTAACGTGATTAAATCCTAACAAGAGCATAAAGATTTTGATCCGTTGATAGCACACTTAAAAATACATCGGTACAAATTTACAGACATTGCATTTACAGAATTATAATACTGATGATGAAAAGTGACCCGAGGTGTGCTCTGGATGAGGTTCGGAGCAGGTGCTTCAGTCCTCATTGTTGTCGGCGGGAACATCTGCCCCTCGGAACCTTCTGCATCAGCTGGTGGCTGGTGGCTAGTGACTGCGCCTCGTGGCTCTGACCTCGATCCAACCAGAATATAATTGCGGATGAGTTATGTATCCGTCGCCTTCATCTGCATTGGTCAACGGTGGAAGCTTAACGCCATTGTGAAATTATGACATTTGTGCAGTCCATGTGATTCGAGGATTCTCGGCTCGTTTAAGCTTTTAATCAAAACCTTAATAGCTCAGTATAATAATAATAAAATAATACTAAAACCATTTATTTCTCAATACAATAAATTTATATTTTAGCAATTAACAAAAGGGTCACTGCTCAGCTATACATTCCGGAGCCCGGAGTGCAGCTGGTTTTCAGCAGTGCCTCTAGAAATCAGACAAAGTTAATCTTACATATCTTATAAATCTCTACAACGAAAGAAAGAAAAAATTTTAAATACATCAATAACTTCTTTTTTTTAGAAAATCACTAACACAAGTATCCATCTCATTATGTATCAATTATGATGTACGGCTGACTATGCAGTTAGAAACCATTCGCTGCAGAACTTCTTGAAGCATTGCAGCGATGTGGATCTTCGAATAGGTAGTGGTATTTTATTCCAAAGTTTTGTTAAGGAATAGCTCTAACTACCTTTAAATACGGCGGATCGATGTCTGGGTAGAACACGTAAATGGTGTCTTTGGCGTGTGTTGTATGCATGAGAGTCGGGACCACTGCAGTTTATCAAACAGATAAGTAGGAATCGTCATATTTACCCTTTTGATGTAACTCCCTTCTGTTCGACATACTTAGTACTTAGTACCCTATCCCGATAAAGGCAAGGCGAGATATGCTCGTGTCTCGGGACATTATAGCAATATAGGAGACAAGCATTTTGGACAGGTTGCAATTGTTTTTAGGCATAATGATTATGTATGCATGAGAGTCGGGACCACTGCAGTTTATCAAACAGATAAGTAGGAATCGTCATATTTACCCTTTTGATGTAACTCCCTTCTGTTCGACATACTTAGTACTTAGTACCCTATCCCGATAAAGGCAAGGCGAGATATGCTCGTGTCTCGGGACATTATAGCAATATAGGAGACAAGCATTTTGGACAGGTTGCAATTGTTTTTCGGCATAATGATTATGTTTTTAAAAAAATAAAAATAAATTCATTAGTTTGTCAATCAAATTATTTGTCTCTTAAAGGAAATATTATATTATGTGAGAGTAAGTAAGTACCCAACCAATACATTTATGGTTACAGCGCCCTTGAGGTGATTTTTCACAAAAACGGCGCTATATAAATCGTCCAAGTATTATTATTATTATGGTAAATCAAGCCCTTGGAACAACTGGATTCTATCTGACTCGGCAATGTTGTGCGATAGTGGACTCTAATGTAGTGCAGTGCTGTCTACTTTACCGGTATATTTAAGTACACCTTGTGATAGAAAACAACGATTTTTTTAAATTATCCATCCATCCATCCAGCCTCACAACATTCCCCAATTGGGAATGCCATAGTCTCACTGGCTCCAGACGGTTGGGAGCAGTTTGGGACTCTTGTGCGGTATTCATATAAAAAAAAATTTAAAAAAAATCCGTGGACACCTTGACATCTCATTCGACTTACACTGGAGTGGGATGGATGGATTAATACGTCCGTCACTCCTGAAAATGCTGACCTCGAAATTCATAGTCACCCTTTATAACCTTTTCCTTCTCAGAACTTCCTCTCTTTCCTTTCGTTGAAAGGATCCTCCACAAAGCATCCCCAAGGATCACAGAAATTATTTTCCTCGCGTCCTCCTGTGTGGAGAAATTTTTTTTTCTAAAGGTACTTCTACTACTGACGATACATACGGTACTGACGTCAGAATTAATAGATTTGCCTAACTACGATTTTTACGTCTGAGGGCAAAGGTCACGTGACAACCTTTTTAAACGGTAAGCAAATCAAAAAAGGGTAAAACTAAATACTCTAACAAAATATTAGGCTTTTATGAACAGGCCGAACCGTTTTACTTAGTTGCTTTTTTTTACCTAAATTGGCGGTACCCCTAGATGGGTCCCCGCCCCCTTCTTTTGATTTCTTACCCTCGTGCAGTCCATAAACACTGAAAAGATGTGCCTTTCACTAAGAAAGACGAACCATAGATAGAAAAATAAAAGAGGATGCAAATTTATAACCAAATTGTATATTTTTCATGAATTTGGTGAGAAACTTGAACGCACATACTATTAGTTACAAATGGTAATTTTCAAACATTCAGTACTCGAATTTCACACAGCCTGCTTTTCCTCATATGGTAATGCACGCCACTGCTTGCGTGTTAGGACATCTCTATGTATTATTTTCATTTTTCTCTGTGGTTCCGTGGGTGATATTCTTACTTTTCAAACAATTTACTACCATAATACCTACATTTGGGTGATTGAAATTTACGCAAAATCGGTCGAAATAATATTAATGGATTAATATTAAAAAGCTGTTCTTATTGGCGAACATAAATTTATTCAAATTTGGATTAACTTATTGAAGCTTATAAACCTCATGGTAATATATTTAAAAATATATATATGGGAATTAATTGAAGATGACATTGACAGATCTTAGAAATCGAGGTATGGTAATGATAAAAATGACGGAACGGATTGGGGTAGCTGTAGCTCAGTGGATTAAAGCCCAAGGTTCTGGATAGACCATGGGATCGAAGGTTCGAGTTCTAGTTGCTGCCGTTATCTTTTTCTTTTATGTGTCTTTTCGGTTTCATGTTTCCTTTTGAAAGTAGTTAATAATTATTTTCAATGATTAAAAATATAAATTTATTGTTATTGGTGAACAAAAATTGTCTTATTGTTCTTATTTGTAAAGAAAAATTGTCTTATTTTTCTTATTGGTGAATAAAAACTGTCTTATTATTCCTGATGGTTAAAAAAAGGCCTTATTGTTCTTATTGATGAACAAAAATTGACCTATTATTCTTATCGGTTAACACAATTTGTTTTATTCTTCTTATTGGTGAACAAAAACTGTATTATTATTCCTATAGGTTAAAAAAATATTGCCTTACTGTTCTTATTGGTGAACAAAAATTGACTTATTGTTCTTTTTGGTGTACAAAAATTGTCTCATTATTCTTATTGGTTAACAAAAATACGCCTACCATATTTGAGGAAATATATTATACGTTTGTCTCTTGGAAGTTCTTAGACACCAAATGTCACATTCATTTAATCGCTATAATATGATAAACGTACACATAAATGTCAAGTAAACGCTCGGAATTTATCAGAAAAAAGCTGTTTTCCATCTTCCCAGTCCCTTGACACAATAAAAAACAATTGGACAAGCTGTAGTTATTATTATTCCCGCGTTCTCGTTTCCCAGTTGACCGCGAAATACATTAAAAAATGGCCATTACGTTAAAAATAAAAGATGACCGCCAATGTCACCCATTATCGGTCGATTACAGTTCAATGCTGCGTCCCACAATAATAAATATGGATATTTTAATGCATTCTTGATTTATTCGTTGTTTGTTGTGAGTAACAACATTGTTTATGAACACACAGTTGTGGCGTTTTAACCTCGATTTGTCCTAGGCTTATATTTTATTGGCCAGTCTGCGGTTTCGAGATAAGGGGTAGGTATGTTTTGATGGTAAAATTTATAAAGTCACCTTCTAGTTTAACGAACTTGAGGAAAACACTGAACAGATTACCACATTATAAGATACAACGCATATCGCCCCCGGGGTAAAACTCTTTATGTGGCATACAATCTGTATGACAAATAGTGACTTTTACCGCTATTGAGATGCGATAATCCGACTCCTAGATAAGAGACAGTTAATGAAATCGATTATCTTATCAAGATAAAAATCCGATATTTTAAAAAGATGTATCACATTTAACGGTCAGCACACAAAAATATACACTTTGCCGTCTGCTAACACAAGAAATACTGCGGGTGATTTATCTGTAAATTCTCTTCGGGTAGTTAAAAAAATGTACACGGTTTCAAAAGATATAAATCACACAACTGTATTCTTTTAAATTCTACGTGAAATACGTACTAGAATTTTACGCATAACATTTAAAATGGTATTCCCTGGTTTTCAAATTAAACCTATTTTCAAACATTTTTGTAAATATTTCAAAGAATTTAAAAGACAACAGTTTGAAGGGTTTTGTCTTTTGAAACCTTATACATTTTCTTAACTTACCGAATAGAATTTATAGTTATATCATGTGTAGTATTGCTTGAGTTAGCAGTCTACAAAATGATGTTTAGGGCCATTTTTGAGTGCTGGCCCAAGGGAAATTGGGGATCGTCTGGGCTCATCCGACACGCCCACAACACATGTTTTTTTTTTCTTAAAAATACCTGATAAATTGAATTAATTCTATTAAGTTCTTATCCCATTTGCACGGATAAATTGTTTTTTTCTTAAACTGAACTAATTTTAAAGTAGCATACGAGAATTCTTCTTCTTCTTATTCGTATGGTGGAAGAGAGTTGGTGGAGGTCATAGTGGGATGCAGAGGTTATTCAGCCAGTCGACGGCATCGGGAGTCACTTGGTTCAGTACAGTTGTGCCTTAGGGAAACTGATGAAAGGGACATTATTCTACTATGTGTTCTGTTGTTTGAATATGTCCACATTCACAAAGTTCGAAATCCTTTAGGCCCCATTTATGCATCATATAAGCACAACGGTTGCGACTGCACCGAATGCGGTTTAGTGAGGTCCACGTCTTCCGAGGGAGAGAGAACTCAGGCAATGTCATAGAAGGGTCTACAATAAGGTGCTTTGTTTTTCACGTCCTATGTCTGCCACCGAATTCGTCAGGACTCTTCAGGGGAGTATCGTGATAGAAGCAGTCTTTCGCCTTCAGTCCAAAAATGTACCCTGGACATCAGGCGGCTGGCCGGGAATGTTGCAAAGTCATACGAGTATCACGTTATTTATCCTTGTATTTAATTATTATCCTATAGTTAATAATAACCCCAATACAGGTTCTCCTAGTGAGGTGTTCACGAAATACTTTAATATATAAATTACATAATAATAATTAAATAATTAATTATACAGTAGACATCAATCACTCTTACTTTACACTTCACAATATATAAATATGAAATATCGCTTTAAAGTAAACAGAAAAATATAAATAAATAAAAAATAAAAATTATTACGCTCGCACCCTCTGCAGAATTGAAAACGCGTATTTAAAAAAAAACACGTTTTATGGTTTGCAAATATGATTTACCTTATGTTTAGGCATTAAGTTATAAAACAAGGAATTTAGAAAAAAAATCCAATTTTAAGAAGGATAATACAAATTGAATTGATGTCAAAACCAAACCACGGAGCAGAAAAGCTATTTGTCGCTTTAAAAATTCTCGGACTGTAAGCTCGAGCTTTGTGAAAATTGAACTGATTTTTTTACCGAAATTCAATCAATACAACTTACTACCTTCTGCTCGCACCGCAATTTCCATAAAGATCGAAGAAACTTACAAATCTTTATATATAAAAATGAGTGTTTGTCTGTGTATCCTCAATTTTCTCGAAAATCACTAAACCTATTTCGCTGTAAATAGCACAGTTTGTTAGTTTCGGGAAGGTTTAGAGAGTAGTTTGAATGAAATCCAACATATAAAACTGTTGCTATAACGTTTTAAAATTAATATGAAATTAATATGACGACCTCCATGGTCGAGGGGTAAGGCTCTCGACTACGAATCCGAAGGTCGCGGGTTCAAATCCCGGCGTGCGCAAGTAATTTTTATTTAATTAATTTGTGTTGTTTCACAGTTAATTAATTTAAAAATAATATATAGTATATTTGCGCACGTTCCAGAGTGGAAGATACTCTCAGTATCGCCCTGGTGAAAGACCACCATTCAGAATTGAAACGTTGCTTGAAATGGCTTTTAGCCGTGTTTGGTGACCAGATCTGAATAGCCAGGTATTTCCCCTTTTCCCCACCTTCCTCTCCCCTTCTCCTTCCTCTCGCAATACCTTAATCCTCACAACATTCCCCAATTGGGAATGCCATAGTCTCACTGGCTCCAGACGGTTGGGAGCAGTTTGGGACTCTTGTGCGGTATTCATATAAAAAAAAAAAAAAAATTGAACCCGACATGTTGTATTGAGGTTTGTCCATAGTTATACCACTCTGGTTAGTCACAGATTACATATTCAAGAGAAGGTTTGTTTGGGTAGAATATTTTCAAAACGGAAAACACAAGTAGGTACCTACTTAAGAAATTAATTATTTATATGTGTTTGGAATGAAATAAATTTTCAAAAAGAATGTCTTTTGTTTAAAGATAGTAATAGTCGTCACAAGGCATTACTTTCGCTGCCAAATCAATTATCGCACCCAAAAGACAAACAAGAATTTACAACTTCATATCTTTAACGGGTACACATTAGCTATTAGTATCTAATAAATGATGTTCGATCCATATTTGTCGAATGTTGAATTTGGGGGAAAGCCCGGTTTTAAATATTGTAGAAACACCTCTTACGCTTACATTGATTGGGAGATTAATTCACAATGTTGCGTTATATATAGTAAAAATCTAGTAAATTTTATCCAGTAATGTGATTGTTGTGAAATAGCATGGAAGAGCTCAGTACTTGTGACGTGTTATCTGCTGTAAATGCACGAAGGTCATCGCATTCAATCAAAGGTACGTTAATGCCACCTTGAATGACACACTATCGTATTATTTATGTCCATAAATAACGTATTATGTGAACTCTTTGAAATTATTCATTTTGTTAGCAGTGACTTGACCCTCACTAAAACCATGTTATGCAGAACTCACCCAACCTACAAATTGGCAAATTGAGACAATCGCATTTGAATGTTTGCGGTTTTAAAAAAAATATTTCATCACTTTGTTAAATGGTAGCTATATTAAAAAAAAAAGTATGAACGAATAATAAATATTATTTTTGATTTTAACTTATTGAAGTTTATAAACTTCATTGTAATATTTAATCATTGAAGAAAATAATATTAACACATCCCAACTGATACACGTGTTTGTGTTGAGAATTATAAATATTTTATAAATTATTGGTAACTTAAATTTTATTTTTAATTAATATTAGCATTGATTTGGTTCATATTGGCGGAATATCTATTTTTTCTGTTTCCTGTATATTTATAATTTTAAACATTAATTAAAAAAAGGTAAGAAAAATTATTTATTCCCCACTTCTCAGTATATTCATAAGACCTAAATAATATAACACATTTAAAGTCAATAGCAGTCACGTCATTATAATACAATTAAATAAGCATCGCCATTTAATGCGGGGAAAACACATATCAAAGTACCTCACAGAATAGAGGAATTTGACGGCCTCCATGGTCGAGGGGTAAGGCTCTCGACTACGAATCCGAAGGTCGCGGGTTCAAATCCCAAGTAAATTTTATTTAATTAATTTGTGTTGTTTCACAATTAATTAATTTAAAAATCATATATAGTATACTTGCGCACGTTCCAGAGTGGAAGATACTCTCAGTATCGCCCTGGTGAAAGACCACCATTCAGAATTGAAACGTTGCTTGAAATGGCTTTTAGCCGTGTTTGGTGACCAGATCTGAATAGCCAGGTATTTCCCCACCTTCCTCTTCCCCTTCTCCTTCCTCCCCAATACCTTCAGCCTCACAACATTCCCCAATTGGGAATGCCATAGTCTCACTGGCTCCAGACGGTTGGGAGCAGTTGGGACTCTTGTGCGGTATTCATGTAAAAAAAAAAAAAAAGAGAATCTAAAATTATTTTCTTATTAAATCGGCTTCACCGGTAATAAATCATTTTAGCCACCATAAAAATTGAAATCGGATTGGGGTAAATAGAATCATATTAATAAGTCATCTCAAAGTGGCCTAACCACAGTTTGAAAATACAATAGTTTTGAACGCTGAAACAGCTGTCACAATAATAAATAAAAACTAAATTACGTGCAGAACTTAATAATAACATTAACATTATTTTTTTGTAATAAATTGATTATTTTTTAAATAAACGGAGTTCTATGAATTAAGAGGAACGGCTGCGCGCCCAGTTTCATATAAAACTTAGTTTCGGATGTAAGGCCAAAACACCCACCCAAATTTAATGATCCTTATTTTAATTAAATGTATAGTAAATATCTAGTACGGATTACAAATATTTTATTTGTTTTTGTTTGAAGTTACGAAACATAGGCAATTAAAAATGTCAGTTTTTCATGATTTTACAGGCAACTGTGAACATTATTTGCGGGTTTATGGTATTATTTTTTTAATGTCATATTTGCTAATTCTATCTGATTACATAAAATAAAATATAAAAGCTAAACATCTTAAAAACTCGTAGATTATGTACGGAAAATTTGTGTTCCAACGTAAATTGACGTTACGTTTTTAATTTAATTTTAGGTCCATCATAATGCATATTTTAATACTTGTTTTATTTATTTTTTCTTTCATTATGTTTTCATAGTAGATGAGGTAAAACTTTTTTTTTTAAATCACCATTAGCCCCAAATTACTGTTAATGTTGTCTCTGAAATCGCGAAAATTCATTATCTTTAATTGCCTTAATTAAAAAAAAAAAATGTAAATAAATTATGCTTCTAATCCGTACTGGACATTTGATATACCTTTTGACGAAAAAAAGATCATTCGGATTAGGTGAGCATTTTGGCCTCAAACCCAAAATTAAGTTTGTATGAAACAGCCCGCGCATCCGTTCCTCTTAAACAACAAGGATATGCTTTTATGTATTTATTGTTAACTATAATTTTACACAATTTTAATTGATTTTATAAGTAGGCCCTTGCGCGGCCCGGTACCATTTGATAATTATTTTAAGCTATATAATTGACCATTGAAGAAGATAATATTAACACATCCCAAATGAACCACGAAACCGAAAAAACAACAGAAATTAAAAAGATTTTAGTCGCATCTGGGACTCGAACCCAGGACCTCTACCTATCCGGGGTAACCGATTAACCAAATTAGCTAATGAGACTGGTTCAATTTACGCCATTTACACCGATATCATGCTTCAAGTTCAAGATTTGTTAATATTATCCTCCATTTTTATAAATCCCATATTATTGACTGCTATCCTTATGATGATTGAAAAGTTTCACCCAGAACTCAATTGTAATCTGGATAGAGTCTACCCGATATACCTACCCGATTATTATTTATATGAGACATCTATTGACTTATTTTACAAGTCTGGAAAGAAATATTCAATTTATTTTTATAACTTATTGAAGTTTGTAAACCTCATTGTAATATTTTAATCATTGAAGAAGATAATATTAACACATCCCAAATGAACCACGAACTGAAATTTTTTTAATTTCTGTTGTTTTTTCGGTTTCGTGGTTCATTTGGGATGTGTTAATATTATCTTCTTCAATGATTAAAATATTACAATGAGGTTTACAAACTTCAATAAGTTATAAAAAATAAATTGAATATATAATTGACGATTTTTTCAAAATATTATTTTGATTTTTAGGCAGGCGGCGCGGCCCAGTACCATTTGGTCCAGGGGTTGGGGACCACTGATGTAAGTCATTGCAGTATTATGCACTTAGTCATAAATATATGTTAATTTGAAGTCACTAGTTATATTTAAGTCTTAAATCTAACTTTAAGTTTCGGTAGTCGGTTGCTAGACATAAGTCTTAGTAGTAAATCACTAGTAATAAATCTACGTATCTAAATATTTTTTTAAATATATTTTGCTGTAAGATTCTTGGAAAATATTTATGTTTTCAGTTCTTAATGTTTTTATTTAATATATATATATATATATATATATACACATATTTTGTAACCATGTCTGTAAATTTTGAGTTGTAAATAACAAGTCAAACTACAAAAACGCAATTTATAATGGTGTCTTTTTATTCAATAAAAGTAAAAAATGAAAGAAAATTATGATAATAAAAAAATAATAATACAAAAAAATAAAAATAATAATAAAAAATAAATAAAAAAAGGTGATAATAAAAATAAATAAAAGCTCCACAGTAGCAATTGGTAGCCCGCTCACTGGGTAGAGAAGATTATCTCCACATTTATTCCCTGGCACTGTACACAAAATATGGTATATGAATCGGTTCCACAAACAAATAAAGCGGTCGAAAATAAATTTCTGGAAATAACTAAGCCATAAAGGTATTTTTATTAATAAACTCAAATAAAAATAATTTGGGTTATCTGAAAAGCATTGAGTTTTATAAAATAAAAGATAAAGTTTTCAGTAGAACTGATTCCAAACAGTTTATATTTCAATGAGTTTATGCGCATTTACTTACTCCTCCATACTGTGTGTAATGGATGTCGACGTGTAGGTTAAATTTAAGAGATTATCCTTAATTCTAAAGTAAATCATATTGGTTGCATATAAATATGATATTGGCAGGGCACTTCATCAGCCAGCCAGCTATCAGGAAGGTCACAGCTTCGAGGCCCGAGGGACGGATAACGAGTAACATTACCTGTATTGAGTTACTGATAACCATACAGCCAGGAACAAGGTCCTTGCGATAGCATTTTTTAATTTCACACTCCTAACGGATATCAGACATCGTACAAATTTAATATAACAACGTTTGAGTATCAGGAAACTTAATGTAATTTATTGTGTTTATAGATCAAGGATGTTGAATAAGTAAGACTCATTCACACAAGAGGTCTTTTAACGCGATGCTTTTTTTCACAATTTTATACAGCCGGGGTGCCCATACTCGTACTCATGGAGATCGATTTTCAAATTAGATTTTTTTATTTATTTAACTTAAAGTAGAACACATGTACATTATAATATGAACATAATATCTATTGTGAGTTTAACTTAAGAACAACCTGCTACAGTTCCAAATTTGGTTCCTACTGCGCATACCCACCCCCTCGGATGCGTCCCATCTCCCGCGCACGGCTGCGACGGCCATGTAACTCCGCCCAAACACGCGTTTCTGAGATATTAACCCATTCATACCGTGGATGTTCAGTCAAATTATCATAATATTATCAATTTAGGATTAATTCCCTAGCTGTTTTAATGAACCTGATGCCACATAAAATGCAAAATGTATATTTTAATATTATAACCATAATTATTTAAATGTATAAAATGAGTTAAATTTGTGTTTGTAGGTAGGTAATACAGAATAAAAAAATCCTGTTTTTGAATGTGTTAACGTGGATACCAAGTCACGGAGAAAGTAGTGGGGGAAAGGGGCAGGACATGCGCGCTCACAGGTCGTTCTAATGATGGACAGGGTATACACACGAACACGTTTATAGTTTAAGTCACAATTTACAATTAAGAATTACAAATCGAACTTCCACTTTACGAATTTCGTCACTTCCTTCTTACATATGAATAGGAGTCAAGCGATCGACTACTTACTAAAGCTTGGCACACTTAAACTAACGGACGAATGAACCCTTTTCCCAAACTTATGTAACTTACCGCGCGCTTTTCAGGTACCTATATAGTTCTTAAATTTTCTTTGCTCGCGATCTTTAAGGTGATGCAATGCGAAGTAATGCAAAATCATGTGTTTTTGGTTTGAAAATTTGATGGCCTAGACATATCATCGATGATTTAATTGAATACTGCAAGTAGTCCATGCCTTGGGCTTTCGCTTAACCGGGCATTTTTTTGGTCTCTTTGTAAGCCTAGAAAAAAAAGTGTAAAATCTCCTACTTTTTCCAATATTGTCATATTGTTCATTGTGGCAAATTAAGTTGTTTAGAATATGACAGAAAAACATTTTAACATTTATGCCTAAGATTTACAAAATAAAACAAAATAGGTTTTTTTTGCGTAAATCTAACCATGCGGCCGGTGGTAAGCGGTCAGTCATTTTGCCACCTGCAAAAGGAGTGCGTGATTTTGTTCGAATTTTAAGCGGATCCTCTTAAATCGCAAGCTCGCCACGCGTTTTATCCCATTTCATTACTAACGATAAGTACAATATTTTTTACTTCAATTATATTCAATTTTTCAGATTTGCACACATTAAGATTATCAGTCTTAGAAGGCTTTGACCTACGCGAGTTTTCGTATTTTATAGACATATTTTAACGGAAAATATTACATGTAATTTTTATTAATTTAATACCGTTAATTAAAATAAAAATAGGTAAAACCAAGTTTAAAAAAACATGGTGTCGACCGACTACGAATCCGAAGGTCGCGGGTTCAAATCCCGGCATGCGCAATTAAACTTTATTGAATTAATTTGCGCTGTTTCACAATTAATTCATTTAAAAATATTATCGCCCTGGTGAAAGACCACCAGTCAGAATTGAAACGTCGCTTGAAATGGCTTTTAGCCGTGTTTGGTGACCAGATATGATTAGCCAGTTATTTCCCCACCTTCCTCTTCCCATCCCCAATACTTTCAGCCTCACAACATTCCCCAATCGGGGATGCAATAGTCTCACTGGCTCCAGACGGTTGGGAGCAGTTGCAAGTCTTGTGAGGTATTCATATAAAAAAATATTAACAATGTGATTAATTACGAATGAAAAACGTTATTACCAATATTATGAATAGAGGTAACAAATGAAATGCTTACAAGAGTTATCCTAAAGTTCAAATAAACGATAGGTGAATGGACCTTTAAAGGCATTAAACATATATTCGGTTATTATAACATTTGTTATCAATTAACTTTTAATTGATTTTCATAATTTTTATGTGCTACTTTAAATAATGACAGATATGAATAAATAACCGCAGTCGGTTAGGGCGCCCCCGCTGTACAGGTATGTGCATACGGAGGTTGTTAATAACTTCGTTTTTTTATTAAATTTTTGAAGGTTTTAAATCTCATTGTAATATTTAATCATTGAAGAAGATAATATTAACACATCCCAAATGAAACACGAATCCGAAAAAACAACAGAAAAATAAAAAAGGTATCAGTCGCATCTGGGGCTCGAACCCAGGACCTCTGTCTATCCGGGACAACCGCTTTGCCGACTGAGTTAATGAGACCAGTTCAATTTAGCGCCATTGACGCAGCGAATTGATCGTATCGCTGTACGATTGACAATAGATCGGGTTAACGAGCCTTTGAGATTTTGTTTTACTTTCAGTCCAGAGTTATGGGAATTCTTCTTCTTACGGTGGAAGAGAGTTGGTGGAGGTCATAGTGGGATGCTCAGGTTATTCAGCCAGGCGATGGCATCGGGAGTCACTTGGCTCAGCACAGATGTGCCATGGGGAAACTAATGAACAGGACATTCTTCTACGATGTGTTCTGCTGTTAGAATATGTCCACATTCACAAAGTTCGAAATGCTCTCTATGGCTTTTTTTGCGGTAACTCCACACAGGAGACCCTGAGGGAAATAATTTCCCTCAAGGCCTATATCATCTTTGGGGGTGCTGTCTTTTAGAGGATAGGGAGGAGTTTACTTGGTTCTTGAAGAGACCCATGTTATAGGATAGAGGAAACACAGAGGCCGGCAGATCATTCCACAGCCGAGCTGTTGAACACAAGAACGAGTCGTAGAAGCGACCCGATCTGCTGTGAAAAATGTCAACCGTGTGCAAATGTTGGGCGGGCATGTACCGTGTTTCCCGACCATGCACCGGTGCCGAAGGGATCAATGACCCTAGTTCCTCGGAGCATCTTACATTAAAATACCGGTAGAACAAGGACAGCATTCCCACCTGTCTGTGCTCCAAAGATTGCAATCTGTTTGTTAAGGTAGGCGAATATATCAAACGGACCGCCCGTTTCTGCACAGAGTCAAGGATTTTTTTCCGATATTTTGGGGCTCCCGACCAGAGGTGGCTGCCAAATTCTATAGAGATTTTTTCAACGATCGCTTACGCCCTAAGCGTAATTTATATTAGCGCACTCCCTCTCTCTTTCGTATTAATATATTTCCTTTTCAAACAATGTTCAGTTTCCGCTCGAAGGGTATTGCTGAGTCGTCTTACTTGTTGTCTTAACCGATTTCACCAAAACTAGCAAAAAATACAGCTAATTTCGGGCACACGGACACGCTCACAACATATTTCAATGTAACAGCTACGTAATTATTGCATACAAATCTTAAATGTTAAAATATTTATAGCAATGAAAACATCTGACGCACGTAAACATCTCTATGATTCTAGAAATGGTAAAAATGGTTTAATGTTAGAAATAATGAACCTTGGGTGTTATCGTAACTGTTATACTACGTGTTGTGCTTTGTGGTTAACATTCCATAACGGTGTTTATACTCCTAGGAGGAAAAATGACAATTTTAAATACCAGATGTGTCGAGGAAACAATGAGCGCAGGAATCTGTATTGTTTTCTATTTGCAATCTGACCTGATTATAATAATCTATAATAATGATTTTATCGGCATCCGTAAAAAATCTAATCCATTTTGATAATGTTTGCCTTTGTATAATATTGTGAGATAAAAGTAAAAAACCTTTTTTTAAATTTCCTCAAGCGTTTCTAATTAGTATTATTATTAAGTCTAATAAGGAACTCCAGACCAATTTTTTAATTTTTTTTATCAATAATGACTTTCAAACATAAATACCAGTATATTTCGTTTTTTTTTTTAAAGTTAGTTTTAATAGTTAGAATAATTTTCAATTTTTCAAAGTTCGCCAAAACGCTCCAAATCTATGGCCGGTCAGTTTTGAGGTTAGAATGTCAAATGTCGAGACAAGAATGAGCTTTACTGTACATAATTTTATATTCTATTCACAATACGAGTATACCATAACGTTATGTACCTTTTTATAAACTTTAACTGGAAGAATAATAATAGTATTGAGCATTAACACTTTCAAATTATCCACATTGACAATTGGTTTACTCATCAATACTATAATTTTTTTCAATAATAATAGGTTTTTTTTGTTTAACATCAATTAAAGAGCTTAAAGTCATCCAATTAATCCCATTAAAATTCACCAAAACTAAAAAAAAAAACATAGTTAAAATATAAAAAAATCGAAAAATAAAAATGTCAATACTAATCCAAAAACAGAATGCAAACGTGACGTCAGATGTTCCAAATGGAATGGTACCAACATAACAACATGTTTTTATGAAATGATTATTTATTCAATTTTAAATAACGATTTATAAATTCTATTTATAATTATAAAAAAAAGTTATATATTCAGAATCCTCGTTTGCTGACAGTCATAATATTTTTCACTGGATACACGTTTCGTTATAATTTGATACTTCTTAATAGGTAACAAACGATCATATTACATATATACCTACTTACAAGCAAAATTTGACATTCTTTTAAATCAAATGTAGCATGCTGTGTGTATGAAAAATAATATGTTGATATTGCAACCGTATAAGATGCGCAATAATCACATCTGTTAATTTTTAAGGAGGAGAAGAGTCGGGAGGGATTGTTTATTAATTTGAAATATTGATAATTTTATTACACAATACATAAATATATATAATGTTTTTAAAGAGAAAATTTTTTAACATAATTTTTTTAAATTTACGTATACTTTTATAGCATAGCATTTATCAAAATTAAATCAGAAATAATACGACCTTTTTCTAACGGTCCTACGTATGTTTTACAAGATATTTTTAAATGTTGAATATCCTCAACAAATAGGTTAAAGGTTTTTCTTTGAAATGCCGACAATAAAATAAATAATCAAAAGGGTACAATTTCATTTTTTCGCCAACGCTAACTTTATTTTGTTTTTTTTTTTAAATCCTTATTACAATACGAGATATTAACTTTGGTTAAGTTTTAAGTTTGGTAAAGGATGGCAATTATTTTTCTCCATTTAAAAAATAATATTTTCTGCTTTGTGAAACGTATGTTAAGCGGTCAGAAAAAAGAGTTTTTTTTTAGTTTTTTATTTTTATTTTCATAAATGCTAAGCCTATGTAATTTTTAAAAATTTGTAATATATAGGGATCATTTTCATCTGAAGTGAGATAAAAATGGCCTTACATTGGGTACACAGATACGCCCACGACACGCTTCTTACGGTTTATCTTCTTAGTGGTCACAGTAAATCGGTAGCAATTAAATAAAATTAAGTAACAAATGTACATAGTGGATAAAACTCTTCGAAACAAAATGTCTAGAAAATGTTACTTGGTTAATATCCAATAATTAAAACAACAAAAACGTGTATAATATTTACCTGTTACCCAGGACTGGAAGAGACCAAGGAGACATTGATAGAGATGAAATCGTTAAAGACATGATATGGAAAATGTGTGTTCTATCAATATTTATTTATATATTTATATCTATAAATTATACAGCATCAATAAACAATATATTTAAATTATAATAAGGATGTTTTTAATAGAGTTTTTTTAATAATTTTGAGTGTAAGGTAGGTTTGAGAAGGTGATACTGTGAATTGAAAGCAATGTGTGTCGTGAACGCCTCACTAGGAGAACCTGCGCTAAGGTGTTCACGGGGAAGTGTAAAATGTGATAAAAGTATTGATGATGTATTGGTTAGTTTAATTTTAATATATTATATACAAGAAGAAGATAAATGCTATATTAGATACGATCGAGTAAGTTTAATAAAATATAATGGTATAACGTGGAAGGAGATGGAAGAGACTTTTAAGTAAGTGCATTTTAGGTGTGTTGGGTTATGTTTGATTTGGTTTTATAATGTTTTGAATAATTTAAATACCTTGATTTTTGATTCAGGCTATTATATGTATTTTGAAGATCATTTCTGATATTGTATGATAGTTAGTAATTGTTTCAGAGTTGTGGGCATGCAATGATAGAGTTTGAGTGCGTAGTAATAAAAGTGTATTTGCCCGTGTGAGGTATGTGCTATTGGGATATTCAGTATATTATTCGTTGAAGATCTGTTTTTTAATGTGTTTTAGATAGTGAAGTTTGTATTGGAAGAGGTGTAGTAATACATATTTGGCATAAAGTTATTTATTGTCATAACATCTAGTGCTTGAAGGGTGAGTTTAATTGTCGCTTTTTGTATTTTTTCTATTAGGTCTTATGATGTATTCGTTGCACTTCCCCAAGCCAGTATGCTATATGCAATAATGGATTAGAACGTACAATACGGAAGGATGGAAATCATTAAAATAAGTCCATATTATTGTCATTAAAAATAAAGGCATCGCAGCCGGCGTCACTGACCCTACGCTGACTGACTTCCTTGAGTGCCTAGGACGAGAGTCGCGCGCGGCATTGTTCTATTAATCTGTTTCCTAGCTTAGAGAGGGGATAAGGTCGGGCACACCGCAGTACGCACACCGGTCGGGCGCGGGGCACGGGCGGCAAGTGCCCTGATAGGCAGGGCATGCCCTCGGCTGACCCCGAACGGGGCGAGAGGAGTCACAGGCGCTGCCAGCCGAGGTCACTCACATCCCGCTGTGACTGTTATTCTGATGTTCTGCTATTTTTTCATTTATTTATTTTTAATTACATATACTCGTATATGAACGTTTATTATTGGCTGACATAATGGCCATCTCACCAAGTGTGAAACCCCTGTTTTGATATGCCAATTTAGATGACAATTAGATAACAATTTAGTAATATCCTTTTTTTTTAAATAAACTAATTGAAGGACATAAAAGAATTTGGACGCAGCCAGGTTTATTGGAGCTGATCAATGATCTTACATTTAAAAGAACTTTTCGTTTGCGTATTTCTAATGTCGCTAGGAAGGGAAATGAATAGCTTAATAGCATTATATTTAAAACTTTATTGCCCATGTTAGAAGGTTTTTTCAAACTGGGATATTAAAAGATTTTACATGTTATTGTTTTAGGGCTTTAGTGCTTGTTCTTTCTTCAAACATATGGAAAAAAAAATAATTTATGCAGGAGGATATTTTTTAAATACAATTTTTTTCAAAAAAAATTGGGGAGGCCTATAGACTCCTTAGAATAACAAGGTTCCATTTGATACAGAAATGTCGTGTGATAATATGCTCTAGAGAGAGCAACCTTGAAGCTCATTATCGCGTAACATTGCCGTTTCAGATGGAACCTTGTAAGCTGTACCCCAGAAGGCTAATTGAAGAGGAAAAAGATGAACATATGAAGCCTCTGCTTTAGGTATGGTACCCACCAGAATACCAGACCTAGCCAATCTGTTTCAATGGCCGTAAAAAAATCTTATGGATCAACAAAAGCCGATACTAAATATATAAGTTTTATTAAACATACCTCAGAACAGGTTTCACCTAGTGAGGTGGGTGATGTAAACCATACAATAATATAATTATGCAACACATTGTACTTATATTTAAACACGCCGTATTATACGAAACTGTACGAGTAATGTTCTTTCAATAAACGTCGATTTAAAGACACTGAATCTGAACTGAATTAACGTTGAATTTATAAGTCGTTATTTAAAAGTTAATAACAAATCATCTCATCAAAACGCCCTGTTCTGTTGATACCACTCTTCATTCTCGATATCTGACATCATGGGGGTCTCCTCATGTATTCTTGTTTTAAATTTGTATGGATATAATTATTTGTGGTTTTGCTTTTTATTTTAAATATGTTTTTTTTTAAGTTTTGGCGAAATTCAAGCATTATTAGGATTAATTTCAGGTCTATAATTGTTTTTCAATATAAAAAAAACGATTGTCAATTACGTAAATATGATTATATTCAAAGGAAAATCGACAACCAACAATTATTCTTTGAGTTAACATTCTAAATGGGTACATAATTTTATTATTTATGTTTAGTTATGATTTACTACAAATATAATATAAAATTATGTACGGTAAAGTTAATTCTTGTTTTGACATACGAGTAACATCGAAAACGAGGTTCGGGATATTAGAAAAACGATAAAAGTGAATGATAGTGAGGCCATAGTTGCATTTTTACATTTTGGTACACTGTTAAAACAACAGTGACAAGGTGCTTTCATTTTACAGTGTCTCCTTCAAGAAAAAACAGTTTTTTTTCAGATATAAAAAATCTCGAATTTTTGCATACAAAATCGAGTAGTTAACCCATAATTTAATCCATAGTAGATCTATCTAACAACAAATTCGTTGACGTCACACCCAAGAATGACGGAAAGCAATAAGGTGGTATTAACTCAGTTGGATTGTGCGCTGGTCCCGGTTAGACCAATAAATCCTGGGTTCGAGTCCCAGATGCGACAGTTACCTTTTTTTAATTTTCTGTGTCTTTTCTGTTTTATATTTCATTTGAGATAGGTTAATATTTACACGATGCTTAAAAAAATACAATGAGGTTTGTATGCTTCAATAAATTCCAATAAAATTAAATATTAATCCTAGACCTGTAGAAAAAATTAATATACATCCAATACAAAATAAAAATCTGATAGGTATATCCGAGACACTGTCTAGATTGAAAATAAATTGGGTAGATTCTTACTGACTATTTAAAAAATAGCAGCCAAAATATATATGGAACTTAATTGAAGATGATATTGACAGTTCTTAAATCGAATTATGATATTGAATGAATAAGGTGGCATAAGCTCAGTTGGATAGAGCGCTGGACTCGGATAGACCGAGAGATCCTGGGTTCAAGTCCCAGATGCGACAGATTTTTTTTTTGTTTGTGTCTTTTCAGTTTCATATATCATTTGAGATTTGTCAATATTATCCTCAAACATTAAAAAAATATTTCAATGAGGTGTATAGGCAGTTTATTAAGTTAATCCAATAAAAATTTTACTTTAAATTTATTGTTTGAAAATTGCTTAAAAATATGAAAAGTGTAAAATATCCATTGTAATGAAAATAATTATTAGTCGTAGGGCTGATGCCCCTTCAAGAATACTTCTTTATAGACTATTTTATTTGTTTACGTACGTATTTGCCTAGCGGAGTGTCAACACGGCTAGATTTACTTAGCGAATCATTTTATGGCATTGTTAAAGGATTTTGCCATCTTCACAAGAGAATTCCGACCTCAAGTGACTCGGTAAACACAGACAGGCAAATCGACACTGAAAAGTATCCAATCTACTGGATATAACGAGAAGCTATAAGTGGTACATATATTAACCGTTTTAGTGCTGTACTGATTTTGCTAGTAGATATGTAAACAGCTATTGATAATTTGTGTTATTAATAAATAAATATGAGGTTAACTAAAAATTCAATAACTTGGACAAATGTCAACCAAACTTAATGATTCTTTTTGATATTAAACGTAAAAAGAATTGTGTCCCGTGCATCTAATAAAAAACTAAAACTACTAAATACATAGAAAAAAAAAATTATGTCACAGTTGTATTTTCCCGTGCAAAGATCATGTAGTCCCGTTTTACAGCGGGCGCATATGAGGAAAATGCACTTTCTATTCGCATTATATTATTGCGATGGCCAATAATCGCTCTTCCGTCAACAGTGTCTCAATTTATCAGATCAAAGGGCTCATAATTCGTAATGACGCCGTGCTTTGACACATCATCCGCGATAGAACTAAGATCGGACATGGTGAAATATATCGCTTTACTTTATTATAACAGGACAAACAATATATATATATATATACGCAAATTGCAATACACCGATCTCAAATGGAACACGTGCTCTTGTAAGGATCAACAAACGCATATTGAAGAACGCGGCGCCTGAGCACTTCGTCCCAAATTTCGTTGCTAACGTTTGCAACGCCATAGCGCTGCACCGCACTCTAACAGTTAAAAATAGAAATAGACTCTGTTTTACTTGGAGATATTCAGCTAAGAATAGTAAATAATTTTATTTTTTGAATCGCTTAAAACCTGATAAATACTCAATAATAATCAGTAGCGGTTCGTGGCCTGTCTCATTGGGAGTTCAATCGGAGATTAAAAAAGTGAGAAAAAAATTCGCTCATCTATATGATTAAATCCTATGTTGATCTTTTCCATATTTTTTCCCTATTTCTAAAGGAATTTCATCATAACGCCTCATCAGAGATTAGCGACCTACCAATAAGAAACGATGCAGCGATTCATCAATACGTCTGTGGCTAATGAATAAATGTCGTGGGTTACAAAAAAATAGTTTCACTTACAAGAATGACATCTTCAGTGACTAACCCACATTAATAACAACTTAAAACACGACATTCACAGATTTTTTTCATTGATTCTATCAAAATACTATACCGTAGATATTTCCTCATAGTCGCTACGCACCCAGACAGTTAGCAGATTCCCAAGAAAATAAAGAAAATCGGCACTGATTATGATGATCACTTATTTTGGGGTAATAGGAACTCGTCCTTCTTTACCCAACGTTTCAGACATCCTTTTAGTGTCCATCATCAGGGAATTGTGATACTTTTGACTAAAATTGCTAAATCGAGTTGAAATATTTAAAAGTACTTCAGGACGCTATATTATACGATCATATATTTCTATACTTACCATTACTGTCGCTACATGTCGCTGCTCTCCAACTCAAACATGAGAAATTTTTCTCTATCGAGTTGGGTAGTTTTTGCTAAATAAATTTATACTTTTTGTAATTAGCTTTTAAAATATATCTGTGCTATTAAAAATTTGTACTCTTTAAGTAATTATATTAAATATATATATATTATATATATTATGCTCCCAACCCTTGCCCTTTTGGGCACAAGAATTAGGTAACCGCGAAATCCAGAAAATACGTCGTTAGTCACGAAATCATTTTATTTTTAAATGTATTACTATCTATTCTCTTCTTAACACATTTTGTTACCCCATGCTAAAACGCGATACTACCATATCATGGCAAATTTTTTTAATATATTATTCTTCTCACTATCACATATCACACAATTAATATTTTCATAAAAATACTATGTAAAAGAGAAAATTTGAGATTTTAACAATTTTTTATTCGTTTCTTCTTGATTTATACTTCTCGTACTTTTATGAACCCGAACGTCCAGCTATGCAGAAGCGAAGTTAGGGGGGTACAGGGGGGGGTGGGGTAGATTCCGCGGGGGTCGGACTAGGGGCTCCCCAAAACAGGATGTAATTTTTTTTCAGGCATATATTAAATTTAATTCACATACAAGATCATAGGTATAAATTATGATTTTAAAATATATTGTTCACTATTAGATTAAATCTGTATAAATATATATAATATTATTACCTTACATGTACAAAAAATGTACACGATGTCTTCATATGAGTTATTTTAAAGGTTTATCTACATTTTAAATAACACTATAAGGCTAAATATTTTTTGGAACTTTGTGTCTGAATGACTAAAATCGACAACATTTATTTGTTTTACCGTGAACAAAAAAAAGCAAAAAGGTACAAAAATTTTCCTGCGGCGCATTTTTTACTTTCTTCGTGAAATATGTAATTCATATGCCTCTCCCTTCAACCGCGCATCTTTCCCAGTTGTGAATGTTGCGAATAATCACAATTGACAGATTTTACTAGTTTGACTGCGCCTGGCAAGAAAAACAGAAATCGCGAAAGAAATCCCCTGCGGCGCACTATATGTTTATGTATTGTATAATTCATACGTCACAACAAAATTATGATTTGTCATATCACTGCATATTTTCATTCGTTTGGCCTGCCGACCCCCCTGAAAAAACCCACTGAGAAAATTGATGCTGATTAAGTTTTTTTTAGCAGGTTAGCTGTAATTCATGTAACTACAGGACAAAAACTGCTATGAAACTGATTTTGGCAAACAAGATGGATATCACGGGAAAAAAAAACAAAACCAGAAATAACCATTTGTACAAATAAAAGCTGACACAATAGACATTATATTTAAAAAAAAAACCATAGATGCAGTAAACAAACACAATGTAATTCGTATTCCAGAATGTAATTAACTAACTTATTACTTTTAAATATAATTGTAAAGCCGTTCCGTCAGCAATAAAACAAATTTCTCAGTCATAAATGTACAATATTCACACTCACTCCTGAAATAGATGCTAATACCATAGATTCAGTTTTCATCGTACCAGTCTGAAGATGCCCGTGATAGCGTGAAACCGGCCCCGTCGAAAATAAACAAGCGACGAGAAGACGGTTACAGAGAAGTTTTAATAAAAAAAATATATTAAATTGGAATGCCACCATTAATTGACAGTTTCAAAATTACTTCCCAACAATTTATATGACCATTTGAAAAATATGTTAACCCTTTAGGTGCCACATGTATTTTTTTAAAATGCTGGAGAAGTGTCGATAATCCACCAATATACATATATATTTATTTTTATTACTTTTATTTTTAGACACATGTTTTCAATAATGTGACGTAATTTTACAAACTTTGGTAACGCGTGACGAATTTTATGACTCGAGCTACCATATATATATCGTTCTGTGGTACTCAAGTACAATAATGTATCGGAACGATATATCGTTCGGTGGTACCTAAAGGGTTAAATGGGGGGGGGCGCTATTGGGATAGTTCGTCGCCGGGCGCAAAATATCCCAGCTACACCTTTGCAAGTATGTGTATTAAGGCCATCCACCGGCTAAGATTTTAACGAAATCACGCGCTCCTTATGCAGGTGGCGACAAGGTTCAAAATCCCGCTGTACATCGGCCGAATGTTTCGATTTCGGCAAAAAAAACATCACCAAAATGCGTGTTTTATTCTATTCTGTAAAGCTCAGACATAATTATTAAAATGTTTTACGGTCATATTCTAAAAAACTTAATTTATCACAATGAACAATGCGAAAATATGGGAAAAAAATTCATAAGTAGGAGATTTTGCGCTTTAAACATTTTTTTTAATGTCTCATACTTTATTTTTTTCTAAGCTTATAAAAAGACATAACAAAAAAGTTGACGGTTAAATGAAAGGCCAAGGTGTGATCTACTTGCAGTATTTAATTCAATTGTCTATGATATTTCTAGGCCAACAAATTCTCAAACCGAAAACACACAATTTTGCATTACTTCCCATTGCATCGCCTTAAGCAAAAACACGCGCATCGCCCGAATGCGGATAGAAGATCCACGAGTTTAGTGTCAGGTTACTTCGACCTACTTGCCTAAATTCACCATCCGATAGTGGGTGGTATTTTGCATCGTGGTTCATATTCATAGTTCATAGACCTTATTCCAAACTGATTACTTGAAACTAAAGCCTCATAAAACATATTTGAAATACGAGCGCCTCTCGTAAAACCCACAACATTATCAATTAGTGGTAACACAAATTATATTTGTGAATTTATTTATAAATAAATTAAATACCTTTCTAGTATGGTCGAGAATAATATAATATTTTATATTAAAATTATTTACTATTATACTCGTATGTAATAGTTTTATTATTTTATGAATTTTCTATAATACATATAAGTGTATCTTTGTCTGTGGTTTTAAAGGAGAAGACAAAACAGATGCCACACATGATAACAAATTTACTTTGCAGAAGTTAAAATAAAACTATTTGGTTTCACAAAAAAAAAATTAGGTATCATTTGGTATTAATTTTTTTATAAAGAAAAAATATAAATAAAAAAATCAAACGTTTTATTTGAAACTATGCAACGAAAATGTTAGGTACCTGCGTCCATAATGTTGCAATATAATTAAAACTAATTTTTCTTACGTTTTGAAAATATGAAAGGAAACTATCAACCCACACACTAATGGGGGAAATAAAAGAAATATATTCAGGTAGTACCTACCTACTTCTACACTTCTTTTTTTACGTAAGACTTTTTTAAATTACGAAATCTTTGAAAATAAATAATTATTACAATAAATAACTATGTAAATAAAAATACATTCTTTGCCATACAGAGAGAGAACTGTATTCAGTACGGCGCAGGAGCAAAATTCACAAGGGTTCTGCAGAGAAAAAATAATAAATTTTTAATTAAAAATAGTTTAAAAAATCCCAGGTGTGTTGAAAAATAAAACATCTATCAAATAAAAATGAAAAAAGTTAATAAAAAGAACAAAAAATTCTCTCCAGCGGGGAATCGAACCCCGGTCTCCCGCGTGACAGGCGGGGATACTTACCACTATACTACTGAAGATACAGAGCGGGCGGCGGAATAACGTTTATAAGCTTTGTAGTTGCCGTGACAAACAGAACGCGTCATGATAAATTCTTGTTATTGTGTGACGTCATTGATCTACCTACTAGGCCTTCCGCACGACTGGTTTACCCGATACTAAAAAGCCATGGCGTCGAAAGGTTTGACCATCCGATCGTCCTTTCCTAAAATTAGTAGGCTTGATTTTAGGAAAGGACGATCGGGTGGTTCGACGCCATGGCTTTTTAAGCATCGGGCAAACCAGTCGGGTGAAAGGCCATATCAGTGGTTTTCTTGTTTGATATAAATACTGTTAAAATTATTTTTGTTCTTCTTTCTTTGAGGAGATTTTTTTCTCGGAATTTTTATTCAATGAAAATGTAATTTATTTGACCTCACTTAAGAATTTATTTTTTTTACAAATAAACAGAAATAAATGTTAAAATGTACAGAAATAAAAATTAAACTAGATTTTTTTTTTAAACTTTAAAAAGATAAATAACAAGCATTAAAGGGGGAATAAAAAAATTCAAATCATTTTTATTATTAGAAATAAGTGACTTGATAGGATTTAAAAAAAAAAATCATTATTTAAGACAAAAACGCATCAATCGTTAACTTCTTATCAAAAAAATTAAAAAACGGTATTCAGGTAAGTTGATAAAAAAAATGTCAAAAATGTTTCAGCACGCTACCTAGGTACCTTTACAATGGCAATCTTTATTTAAAAAAATCCCAAATCAATTAGGTCCGATACTTTAGTTGCTTTAGCTCGCTATGTGAGATACTTGCGTTCGTCAATTTGCTAGACACTATACTAGAATAGAAACCCCGATAAGATAAGTCAAGTGAAAGGTACCATTACTAAAAATTACATATATATCTCTGTTAGCGAGGTGACACCGGGCCTTAGAATTTATCGACCGTTGAGCTGTATAAATAATAATAATTAATAATCCACTTATAATAGCCATTGTACACTGACCTTGACAGATAGTAATTACTTTCAAGTTGAAAGTAATTATAATAATCAATTATTTTTATTAGAGGTTAATTTCATGATTGCTTATCGACAGAAGATATCGTATTATCGAGTAATTGTTATTAAAGTGGCCATCATTGCCTCAATATTCAACGGATGTTGGGACCAGTGACCAATTTATGTAATCATAATTACTATGCCTACCCATCGCACGTATGGGTGACTAGATACCACGTTAATACTTAATTTGGCGAACCATGGCAGGACAGAGATGAAAAACTAAATATTTTATAGTAGATACCTAGGTGCCTACTTACATTCTTCTTTTAAAATTCGATCCAATCGAGCCAAATATGTATAAGAATATTATTAGGAAGATACCTACCCTAGAATCCTGCAAAGGGTAGTACATTTTTGTCCTTTATTTACTACTAGCTGATGTATACACGGCCATGCTCGTTTTTTTTTTTTAATAAAGTTGTGAATTCTTGCTTGTCGTTTGGGTGCCATAATTGATTTGAAAGCGAAAGTAATGCCATGTGATGACTATTACTATCTCTCAATAAGAATTAGAAAATTTTATTTACAAACATTTATTTTTTCAAAATAATAAAGTTCTTGAGTAGCCACCTACTTGTGTTTTCCATTTTGAAAATATTCTACCCAATCAAACCTTCTTCTTTTGAATATGTACTCTGTGGCTAACCAGAGTTGAATATCTTTGGGCTAACCTCAATACAACATGGCGGGTTCAATGTTTTTCACAGTAATTTTAAAACATTATAGCAACAGTTTAACATATTGGATTTCATTCAAACTACTCTCTAAACCTTCCCGGTACTAATAAGATCAAACTGTGCTATTTTCAGAGAAAACGGTAAACTAATTTTTGAGAAAATCGAGGACAGACAAACAGACAAACATTCGTTTTTGTGTAGATATTTTTGCCGTTTATTTTATTTTTATAAATACGATTTATACTTTACTGCGTTAACTTTCATGGCAGGGCGAGAAGCTTCTTAACTCTGAACCCAGAGACAGAGGTTCAAATCCTGACACGGCAAAACTTTTTATTATTTTTTTAATTCGTTTTTCTCTTACAGAAAAGAATTTATTTTAATTGTTATTAATTTGCACAACTTTTTGTTGTTAAAATACGTGAAGTAATCAACTTTTTTTTTCTAAAGCTTTTCAATTTAAAAATACAGGCATAAATTCTAATAGATAAATCGACTAGAAAATTATGTACCTGTTTAGGAACTTCAACTCATAGAATAATAATAGTATTGAGCATTAATATTATCATAATATCGGTATTGATAATTGGTTTGCTCGTGAATACTCTCATTTCTTTCATTAATAAGAGTTTTTTTTATATTGAACAATAATCATAGTGTATGTATAAATTTCCACAAAACTAAAAAAATACGTATTTAAAATACAAAACAAAATTTAAAAATAAAAATCTCCATACTAATCCAAAAACAGAATGCGCAAGTGACGTCAGATGTTCCAAATGCAATGGTACTAACATAACAGGGTGTTTCGATGAGATGATTTTTTATTCACTTTTAATTAACGATTTATAAATTATACGTATAATTATTTATAATAAAGTTATACATTCAGAATCGGCGTTTGGTAACCTATATGAATACAAGTATATATTTTTAAGCCATTATATTTTTCACTAAAGTTCCAGTTAATTCAAATTCTTATTATTTGCTTTACCTTTCAAATCAATGTCTACGTTATTATTTAGAAAACATGCGCGCAATTTGTAGCAAAAATAACAAATATCGCCCGAAAAGAAGAGTCCCATCATGATTTTGGAGGCGGGTAATCAGCCTTGTTAACCTTCGTCTGTAGGTAAAACAAATGACGCCCTCTGCAGAGTACAGAGGTCCCCCGTCAGCTGATTTGTGAACTGCGCAGTGCTTGTTTAGGTACTAATCTCCATGAAGTATGATTATAAACATGTTTTTTTTTTTAATATTTTCCATATATATTATACGTATTGATTGGCATTTAATTGTAGATTTTTATTATTTTAGAAGATACTTTGTCTTTGAAATGTTTTATTCCAATTCACATTCAAATGCTTCCAGAAATTCGCGTTTGACAGTTTGTTTTAAATATAAGAGACAAAATATCATAATTTATTTGTTCATGTTTAAAAAAAATAATAATTTTGATTATGAATTTAATTTTATTATTTAATCTGATTCATGGTTATTTCGATACATAAAATGTTTGAAAAAATTACCTTTCCATAAAATAATTATCTTCCTTGCAAAGCGTTAAATAAATATAAATAAATAAACATGTAATTTTCAGAAATACGCCTGTCTCAATGGAATCATTTTCTTTCGGAAAGTACCACTAATTTTTGAACACCGTTTGTTCAAAGTAAAACATATGCACATAGACAATTGTTTTTTTTTTTGTAAAAATTACTTTGATTTTTGTATGAGCCATCTTTATGTTGCCATTTAAAACCTTTTAAATTATCGTAGCTTCCACATTTTTCGAACACTTTTTTAATGTCAGACACTATATATTATATTACATGTTTTACATATTTATATAATTGGGTAACTATATATTATCTACTAGTAGTCACTAACCGACTTTCTGTTAAATGTTATTATTTTTCGAACAAATGAAAAATATGGAATTATAATAGAATTTTTTAGCGAAATGATTTACATTGTTATTCAACTATGAGTTAAGAGGGGGGGGGGGATAATTCAAAAATGTTTTTTATGTTTTTTGTTTTTGTTTAATGTAACTCTGTTACGTTATCATAATGACCATTCTTATTAATAAATCAAAAATCTTTTTTTTATTCCCCAGTAAAAGGTCTACCCCTTACGTATAATTGCGGTGTAAATATAACGCGGCGCGTAAGACCGGAATAGTGAAAAACTTGACTCATTACCAGTGCGTAGGTATAGTTAAAATGGCCTTAATCTGGGCCGATTTAACAATACCAAAGCTGAACCGACACGAAATATTCTAATAATAAAACGGCTAGAGTTCACGGGCACTATACGTTATGAAATTCCCATACGCCCATCCAATTTTGTTCAGCTCGCAACGTATTTGTATCACGAGCTAACTTTAAAAAAAAATTGTTAATTTCTATACAATTTTGACATTTTAAGGTAAGGTACATATATAATGTAAAAAATACATATATATTTTATAGATTTTTTTTCATAGTACTCCTCACTAGGAGATCCTGTGCTGAGGCAAACTAGGTTTTGAATAAGGGGGTTTCAGCAAAACCACCTAGATCACAAAATCACCCTGTTTATTTTTATGAGATTTAAAAAAAACGTTAACATTTCGAAAAATATATTTTTATTTTTGATACGTATTACTTAATTTAAAAAAGAAAAGTTTTTTTTGAGGTTCTCATTCAAGTTAAGAGGCCGAATTGATTCAGTATCCCGGCCTTGTGATCTAGGTGGTTTTTGTTTCAGCGACTTCTATATTTCAACTTCAAGGTTTGGGTAGGGTATTTCCAGTAACTTCTATGATGTCGTTTTAAGAATACCAGTCAGTTCTTCTTCCGTTTATTCCTTAAGCCAAGGTGTGCTGGACTTAATGCAATTATTGGTTGAATTACTTTGTTTGATACAAGTGGGAGTTTGTTATAAAATTTTATAGCTAAAATTTCAAAGTTTCTTTGTCCAAAAGTAGTATTACACTTAGGCACATTTAGCTTGTCTAGTTGCTTTGCTCTGCTATTATGATAATGACGAGTGCCATTTTGTCATTTTTGAGATGAATTCGAATATTTATGTCCTTATGGGGACCTTTAAAATGGTCTTCATGATGAATTTCTGAGTTGTATTTAGCGGTTTTATGTCATTTGATACGTTGAAAAGATAAATTAATAACAATTATTTTATATAATTGAAAATACACTTTGTATATACCACTTTATTTAAAATATATAAATATTTCTACATGTTTCGATAGCAATGCTGTCATCTTCAGGAATAAATGAATACTATGAATAATATGATTCTATAAAGTTATCAATCATTTGAAGAAATTATAACAATTATTTTGTTTAAACTACTGTTTTTAATATGTAAATAATAAAAACATGATTATTATTTTTATTATGAGGAAAGCTTCGCTTTCAAAACATGTTAATGTGTATATATTAATAAAGTGATCATTACAAAATATTTTTTAATTCATTTATTAAAAAATATATATTATCTTGGGTGTTATATCAGTCCAAGTTTACATTTTTTTTTTTTCCCCCCAAGTCTAATTTTTATTTATTTTCATTCATTAACGCCCCAAAGGGCTTTTACATATTTTAACATTAAAATAATTATGTGTACAGAACTTTAAAAAAAATAACATGATGCATAGTTGGTATATAAGTGTAACATATTTACAATATATATGAAGGTATAATAATGTATAAGTGCATGCCACAGAGAAGTTACAAAGGGAAAGGTTTTTAATTTGTTGATACTACTTTTTTTAAAAATTAAAATAGTAATAGCCTGATCTACGTGATACATAATACACAAGTGCATAATATAATACTCTTATAATATGAGTGCATGACATTGTGAAAAAAAATCATTGTGTTTTATATTTCGGATGATGTAAAAATGTATGAAATTGCAACTGAATTTCAATATATTCAGAGAGGATACGCAGAAAGTGGAATTGAAAATATAACGATCTAATAAGATGTTTGTTGAGAAATCGAAATGAGATAATAAAATTTTAATCCATGAAATATTATGACAGTTGCTCGTTCAGCTACTTTAATGTACTTGCTGATTATCTTAAAACGACGAGTCCCCAGTCCCTACCGATGAATAACCCCCTGACCCTGTAAGTCTAGGGAAGACACTTGGCCTGAAAGACAATATCCATAATGTATGAATATGATTGGCTATTGGCTCCACCTATTCAGTACACAGTATAAAGTGAGTACAGGCCACAGGGTACAGTGTAGCTACCATGTTTATGCCTTGTTCAATGTCCAAGCACAAGGTCGGGACACATCGAACTGTCGAGGTCGGCCAAGCCGCTCGGGGATTATGGATAATGAAATATTATTATTATTTTCGCAAGTAGATTGGAAATACATTATTTATTTACTTTAGTACAATGAACAGCCAACGTAACCTGACATTTCTATAGCATTCTACCAAGGGAGTGATTTCAGTAATTTGATTTTTAACCGCTTTCAAACCCATAATCGTATTTTAATTTTTTTATTATTATTATTTAAACGCCCAGAGGGTTTTTATATACAAGTACATCAAGTAAATGATATAAAAAAATAAAGTAAATCATACAAGTAAATCATATAAAAAATTAAAATTGAAAACATGCGCATAACTTAATTATACTTGAAATAATAATAAACTGCAGAAGTGCAGAAGCTAAAAATACGCAGGAATATAAAGGAATAGAAAAAATAAATATTGCAAGATTTACAATATCCACACAATATTAATATTAATAACAAATAAATAAATAATGGAAAAAGTTATAGTTAACAATAATTTCTAGCCTCGGTATAAATAATACCCTCATACTTTGTTGAAATTTTAGATTGTTGTGAAATTCTCGTACATCCATATCATTTAAGTATTTGTTACAAAGACTGTGTAAGTGTTGAATTGGGGAATATTGCATATACATATAATTATTAACTACATTACTTCGAAACCTACGTAATTTGCAGTGGCGTGCATTGCTCCTTGAATAGGGGTAAGCTGTAGTTTTTCAGGATTTTATTATAAAATCTGAATGTCTAAGATTTACTAGCATGTATTCCCGCCGAGAGCTGTATCAATTGGTAGAACGACATCCCAACAAATAAAGCGCCATTTGCTGACATTTCCAAATGAAATTTCATCTAGTTGTCGAAACTTTTTTTTTCATTAAAAACAATTATTACACCTCTTCCACACAAACCTCATATTCCAATGCAGATAAATAAAACCTTAAATATCCCGATAACACACACCTCACACGGGCAAAAACACTTTAAGTATTACGCAATCAAACTTTATAATTGCATGCCCACTATTCTGAAACAATTACTAACTGTAAATATAATATCTACAATTAATCTCAAAAAATATGTCACAGGCTGGATCAAAAAAAGGGTATTCATGTTATTCAAAACATGATAAAGCCAACCAAACATAACCCAATACCTAAAATACTACGCTTAATTGATAGTCCCTTTACTCTTTTTCTGTGCAATGTACTTTAATATTTAAAAAAAACTTATTCGAAAGTATCTATAATCACATGTTTATTATTTTTTAAAGGATTTGCCTACCGTAACCAAAACAAAAACAAAAAACGTATTTCTCTTCAAATTCTACTTAATTTATAAAGCAGAACTAAAACATTAAAACAAAACTAATCAATACACATCAATACTTGTACAACATTTAACATATCCACGTGAACACCTCAGCACAGGTTCTCCTAGTGAGGTGGTCACGACACGTGTAACACTCCATTCGCAGTATCACCTCTTCAAACCTACGTTACACACCACATTATAAAACACCATACAAAGCACCTTTATCATACTTTATCATAATATATTATGTAAAATGGTACTGTACAATATATAGATATAAATGAAAATAATCATTAATATTTATCACGAATAAATAAGTATATTACAACAGTTTCTTATGTTTACAGTCCTCACTAGAAATTCGTATTTCGAGGCGATCTGTAGGTGGTTATGATAGTGTTACTGATACTTATTTTTATTTACTACCAGCTGATGTGTACCCGACCTTGCTCGGGTACAATAATTGATTTGATAGCGAAAGTAACTATCTCCAGATAAATAAACATTCCTTTGGATATTTTATTTCATTCTAAACGTTTATTTTTTCAAAATATATCTTAATCATAAAGTTCTTAAGTGGGTACCTACTCGTATTTTTAATTTTGAAACTGGTCCAATGATTTTTGAGAACATCGAGGACAAACAAACAAACTTAATTTTTATTTTTTTATATATATAATGGCTCATATTTTTTTTTGCCACTCACTGTATATTCTAAACATAGACTAGAAACAAATTAGAACGTTTTATTTCAAATTATTCGAGTTTGAATTAATATTAGCAAGCGATTAAGTAGGTACCTAACTTGGTAATATCATTACATTATTTTATGAGTTCCTTCTGCAGGCCATTTAAAAAGAGAAGTGATTAATTAATTGTATTTGAACACCACGATTTCCTTAGTGCGTTCATCGTTTAAATTGAACATATTTATTCCTTTTCGTTTTTGTTTTATTATTTGCGTTGCTTGCGTAAAGCATTTTTCACATATGTTCATATGTGCATATATGCATTATAATAATATCAAATAATGATTTAAAAATCGGGTTAGGTGCGATCGGGTTTACATACAATAAAATAAAATTATTAGGAAAACATTAAATCGTTGGTGCCAAATTATGATTTATATTTAAGAATAATAATATAATTTAATCACCTCCGTTGGGTGTAACAGGCAAAACGCTAGTCTATATATTAATCTCGCATCTGCAGAGGGGTAGATTACCGCGTGAACTGCATTTGTGAAGCCCGGGGTTATTTTTTATATCGAAGCGTTACTAATTTGATTGACTTTTTATACGTTTCGCACTTCAGCGAGGTAGATATTTGCCAAAAAAAAATTTAATCAAGATATGCAATAAAGTACCTACATAATATAATATGTATTTCCCCACCTTCCTCTTCCCATTCTCCTTCCCCTCCCCAAACCTTCAGCCTCACAATATTCCCCAATCGGGGATGCCATAGTCTCACTGGCTCTAGAGGGTTGGGAGCAGTTGGGACTCTTGTGCGGTATTCGTATAAAATATATTTATATATATAGATAATGTATATAAAAAACGATTTAAAAAATTCTGCATGTATTTGACATGTGCCTTATTTATTTACTCATTGGTCCATGTCCATCAACAAAATGTAATTTATTGTTTTTTCAGTAAATCAAATGATTTCTATAGAACCGTTTTCAGGAAAAAGGATAACTTCGTATTATGTTTTAGTTCATAATAACCTCAAGGATTAAGTTAGGTTAGGTTAGGATTGGTTTGGTTTGATTTAGTTTGGTTTGGTTTGGGTAAGTTATGTTAGTAATATTTCTAAACTTGGGTAATTGAATTATTAACGATTTCTTTATAAGACGTTTATTTTCAGACTTCAGACAAGTTCAAGTTATACGATAGACAGCCCAGCCGACTAGGCCGCCACAATGCTACCAACCTAAACATCGTATTTTCGTTCTCACAACTACCAACATGATAGGTACATAACAGTTAGGTTAGGTATGGCTTGGTTAGATTAGGTTAGGTTGGACTAAGTTATGTTAGGTTAGGTTGGGTCGGATTGACTGAAATAGACGCATAGACTTAAAATAATGATAATATGAATGATGAAAATATTAAACCGAAGGTATTAAATTACATATTAAATCAGGGAATAATAAAGAAAAATTAATTCAATTATCAATTTGCAACCATAAGATTATGAGTCCACAATTTAGAATAATAATATCATTTAATCACCATCGTTGGATGCGACGAGCAAAATCCTCGTTTTTAATTAAAACAACATCGTAACTAACCTCAAACTTTCTGCTACTAATTACGTTAGGCAAATGTAAATTACTTGAAATAACATAATACTGTTAATTTATACAAACAATGACAACTTTAATCAATTGTATCGCTTTGTGTAGCAACCGTTGTGGCATTGAAATTTATGTATTCAATACCCTTGGTATTTGACGACCCTACCAACAAATAATACTTACGGACACGCGTAGATTAATACTTAGTATTTTACTACTCGACCAGATAAAATTATATAGGTATTTCAAACATTATATTAAGTTGATTGAAAAAATAATTTAAAGAACATTTTTTTATTACTAATCACAATGTGAATTTCATGATAGTGACAAAATTTCTTTCAGTAATATTTGTAATTGATGACTTAAATAACACTTGAACAGAAAATATAGTAAATTCCGACCAAAGAGCGAATCGGCCTATAAAAACACAGGTTATCCAAAATATTTTCTGATCCCAAACATACTCGAATATAATAAGGAACTCCTGTCCATTTTTTAATTTTTTTTACTCAATAATGACGTTGAAACTTAAATAGTTAAAATAATTTTCAATTTTTCAAAACCGCCAAAACGCTCCAAATCTATGGTCGGTAGTTTTTGAGGTTAGAATGTCAAATGTCAAAACAAGGATGAGTTTAACCGTAAATAATTGTATATTCTATTCATAATAAACCATAATTAAACATATTTAAAAACGTTGTGTACTTTTTTTGAAACTTTAACTGGAAGAATAATAATAATATTGAACATTAACATTATCAAAATATCCATATTGACAATTGGTTTGCTTATGAATACTCTAATTTCTGTAATTAATAGTAGTTTTTTGTATTGAACAACAATTATAGAGTTTAAAGTCACGCAAATTATTTTTAAATTTTACCAAAGCTTAAAAAATACATATTTATAATACAAAACAGAATCGAAAAATAAAAATCTCCATACTAATCCCAAAACAGAATACATACATGACGCCAGATGTTCCAAATAAAATGGTACCAATGTAACAATATGTTTTGATGAGATGATTATTTATTCACTCTTAAATAACGATTTATAAATTCTACATATAATCATATGTAATAAAAGTTGTATATTCAGAATCACCGTTTGCTGATCTATATGAATAAAGTCATAATGTTTCACTGGAGTCCCTTATAGGCACGTAAAACGTGAACCTTATACCAGAACCTGAAAATTAGCATTTTATTTTTAGGTTGGGTGCGTTTAATATTATCCCCTTTTATAACAAAGCTTACGGTTTAATATGCTCTTTTTACACCATTTCAACAACTTTATTTCGATCATCGGATTTTGCAGATGAATGTTGAATGAATTCTAATATATTACTATTGGATGATACATGTTTGGGGCATTTATAACCTATAGAATGATGCCCATATTTTAGAACTTAAATAATATTCAGCAGGGGCGCGCCGTACATATAGGCACTGCGTACCTTACTCGCGTAAAATTAAAAGTAATACGAAAATCACTAAATTTATTGCTAAATTACTTTAAAAAATACGCGCAAAGTTTATTTTTATTTTTTTTATTTATGAGATCAACAGTTTACATAAAACAATTCAATACAATAAATAAGTTATATGAATTTGACCATTTACAGGTTTCTACTTGGGTATTATATATGAGTGAAACTAGTGATTTTCGAAGAAATCATAATAAATTTAAAAATGTTATTTATATATACGAGTATGATATATAAAGAAGGACTGGTGGTAGTATGAGGTGAGTAGGTATCTGAAGTTATAACGGGGTCGATAGATCGCCGGTGTGACTTTATGGTGTGTGATGCAGAGATAAAGATGTCAAATTGAGAGCAGTGTGTGTTAAAAATATGTGATGCCCGATAGATAAAGGAGTTTTGCTTAGAATTAGAGTTGCATCGAGGAAGGATAAGAATTTGGTCAGATCTTAGAATCGCAGGGCTAAGAGCGCCGCACCGACCACACCATAAGGTGTCAAAGGCAGGAAGTAAATATGCAAAGACGTACACGCTATATATACAAATGTTGTCTTCGTTCCACGCAACGACTTGATTGTAAAAGTCCGTGCCTTTCGGTACAAATCACAACTGTAGCAATCAGTGCCATCTGTTAGTATTTTTATTAATTAGTACAAATTTACTAACGAAATAATTACCATTATTATTATGTTGGCTTTATTTCATGAAATTTTTTAGTCAAAGAAATATGAAAATTTGATGTATCCAGTAATTTATTTGCTTGAGATATGCATAAATGAAGCAGTTATTTGAATAGGAAATCCTAACCAACATCGGCTAAAGCCAGCAACTTAGTCGTTCTTATCGAATACTAACCACGTCTGTTGTAAGTTTTTAATATCAATTACTTAGCTCTTTTTCCTACTGCCTAACCCGATTAAAAACTCTGTGCAAGCCATTGATATTTAGCTGTAGATAATTTAGCATCAAATCATTATTAATTTCCTGCACGGCTTTAACAATTCTAATAGAAATAAAATTTCAAATCGTTACTTTGTAGGTAGGCACTGCTAAAAGGTAAAATCTATTTACAAAATCGGGGGAAAGGGTCTCAATTCCAAGAAGGTTATGTAATCTTTAAATTTAAGAATCATAAATAATGAACTTAACCTTTGGACTTGAACAAAGCCCGAGAGCTTGGAAAAGTTTTCAGGAACGAGAATAAATTAACCCTTAGTTGAAATCACGGGGATGGAACAAAACTAAGAAATTTGCATACAGATTAAATTGGTACGACCCTGTTGTACAAAAGCCCATTATATTAAATAAATAAGTTTGGCTCTAGATTAGGGAAGGTTATAAAGAAAATGTCAAATTAAATCATGTTGGTAGTGGCTTGTACCTGGGAGAGATCCACTGGTTTACGCCTTATTTGGTAGTTTTTTTTTATACTGGAATTTAATTACACATAACAGTTTTTTTCACGTGACACTTAACAAGGGGCTGTAGGAGGGGATTTGTTAATCCGGGATTAAATGAAAGAGAAAATCAAATGCCGATAGCTCGTTCACATACGAACCGACTTGCACAAAAACGAGTGGGAGTAAGTAGGAAACGAAATGATCTTTCTATGTAACTAAACAAGTAAGTTTAAGTACCAAAACCGTGTACTGCACAGGTGTCAATAACGAGAAGTTTATACACCTACTTATAATAAGTTTTCGATGTTTCACTTGTTTGTCATTTGTTTTAGTATCATTTTTGCCAGATAATAATTGTTATTTATTGTACTTGTTATTATTATTGCTTCTTAAACATTCATATATGTAAGTTTTGGGCAAATTGCCTATTTTATGTACTAAGCAATAAAAAAATAATAATAATAATACTCACAAGCAATTTTTTTTTTAACAATCTGACATTACATAACACATTTAGATGTTACGAAATATTAAACTACTAACTGAAGTACCCGGCGTTGCCTGGGGTAATAAATAGTTTGAACTAATGTTTTGAGGTTATGTGTTACTCCTATCACTTCCCCGGTTCAGTCGGTAATTTTCCTCGTATTTGAATGTCAAATGTGCAAAATGTTATCAAGAAGTACCAAAATTCTGCTTTAAGGGATGGGAAGTAGGTGGGGTAGGTTTTTAAAAAGTTCACGTATACGGTGACCTTCCTCTTGTTTTGAAGGTCAAATTTGCAAAATTTCATCGGAATAAAACTGCAGATTTGTATAAAAAGCAAACATACTCACAAACACTCTTCTTTATATGCATATTATATAGATAGATAGATAAACACAAGATTTATTTTACTTATGGTATGATCGGTAAAAAAAACACCAAAAATAGGGTTCATAAATTTAGCCACATTGTTGTAATGATTGTCCTTCGTTCTACATAGGTAAGATTTTTACATTAATGTTAGATTATTATTAGAATCACGGATGTTTATCGTTTTGGCATCATAAATGAATAATTGTTGACTATCCACCCCTTCCTGCCCGATCCAATTCCTATTGTCATGGGAACAAGAAAGGGCCGAAAGTAATTCGAACTTTACGCTCGTCGCGGGATGACAAGGTGTTCACCGCCGCGACTTCAGAGCAGCAGGCCAATTCTGGATTAGTGAAGTGTTCGGTGAGGTGAATTTAAGTGCTAAGGATATTCACGAACAAGGTAGGCTTATTCAATTTCCGTGGCATCCTCCCGTTTCTCTTCAGTCCTACATTTACCTCTTTATTCTCATCTGTTTCTCCAGATTAACTTCGCCGCCAGTTGCAGAATTTTGATTCATTCAGAGCTATCGAAACATTTATATAACAATATGTTTTCAGTGTTTGCCAATCATCTCATTTCAACCGATCACATTTTTAATAAAGATACATGGGTTAAAATTCTTCACCATAATTAAAACGCAAAAAATTATATAGTTCTATAGGACTGAATACTTTTCTAATGTATTGAATAACCGAGTAAATGTACCTTATAGTCCTATTCTAGCTCTTTTTCCAGTGAACCACTCTGTTACTCCCGTAAGCCCCTAATTACCCCTTCCCCTGTGTTCGCCTCCCACTCCAACACCAAAATATTTATGTATGTCTGTCATTATTTTGTACCTTATATTAATTTTAATATTGTAGTGACGAAGGAAGGGTACTTCCGAAACCGGTCGATCGATATATTAAATTGAAGTGATTTAAAACAAATTTATGTGTTTGCATTACAATTATGGCGAGCCACAAAGTAAATGCTTTTAGAAAAGATAGTTGTACTTAATTTATTGGAATAACTTATTGAAACTTATAAACCTCATTACAATGTTCAATCGTTTTACAAAATTATATTTCAGCACATTAATAACCTATATATAATACAAATAGACTAGAGCACACTTACAATACTCGTCTCAATTTTAATTAAGGATTAATGATTCCTAAGCATACAAACAAATATGGACAAAGAACTCTAGATCACATGATTCCAGCTATTTTAATATGTTACCCGCTGAAATAAAAAAAAAAATCTGTATTAATACTAAACAGTTAATAAATATATTGAAAACTTGGCTAGATGAAAGAAATTATTTGTTTTAGATAATAAGGAAATATTATTTTATGTACGATTTTTTTTTGTCGTTTACGTTTTTATTTTTTATATTTTTATAGAAACATTTTTGAGTAAGATTCTTGAGAAATATTTATGCTTTAAGTTTGTTATATATATTTTTACGTTATTTTTATTTTATATAAATATACGTATATATTTTGTAACCTTAACTGTAATTTTTGAGTTTTACCAAGCTCCCGTTAGACAAACTACAAAAAAGTAGTTTATCGGGACTTTTTTGCATTATTTTACTGACGGCCTCCATGGTCGAGGGGTAAAGCTCTCGACTACGAATCCGAAGGTCGCGGGTTCAAATCCCGGCGTGCACAAGTAAATTTTATTTAATTAATTTGTGTCGTCTCACAATTAATTCATTTAAAAATAATAGTCTATTTGCGCACGTTCCAGAGTGCAAGATACTCTCAGTATCGCCCTGGTGAAAGAACACCATTCAGAATTGAAACGTTGCTTGAAATGGTTTTTAGCCGTGTTTGGTGACCAGATCTGAATAGCCAGGTATTTCTCTACCTTTCTCTTCCCCTTCTCCTTCCCCTCCCCAATACCTTCTGCCTCACAACATTCCACAATTGGGAATGCAATAGTCTCACTGGCTCCCGATGGTTGGGTACAGATGGGAGTCTTGTGCGGTATTCATATAAAAAAAAAATATTATTATTTTATTTTTATAAAATGTAATTTAAAAAAAAAATTATTCATTGAAAAATAATCTTTTTTTTATTTTGTTTTTTTTCCTGCTCTGTGTTTCATTTGAGATTTGTTAATAGGAACGGCAATGACAAATTAAACAAAACTACCGTTAACCCGCAAATAATTTCCGAAATTGCCTCTAAAATCATGAAAAATTGATTTCTTTAATGACCTATATTTCATAATTTAATACACAAAAAAAAACTTCTAACCCATGCTAGATATTTGCTATATCTTTTGATTTTAATAAAATCATTCGGTTTGGGTGAGAATTTTGGCGTCAAATCCAAAATTCAGTTTTGTATGAAACATGCCGCGCAGCCGTTCTCCTTAATATTATCTTCTTCAATGTTCAAGTGGTTCCATTAATGTTCAACTTTTCCTTGATGCTTGTTCACATTTTTCTCAGGGAGTCGGGACGAGCCTTATAATACTGACTTACCTTTATTAAAATAAAATTAATTAATAAAGGAATCATTGACCTTCACCTACGAATAATTTCTATGAGCTCGCAGTAAAAAGAAATACTGCTTTCAAAGCACCATAAATCAAATGGCGAATATAAAAGTCCTTTATTAAATAATACACGTACTAAAGTATTACGATTGCGTGTCGCATTCGAAGGTCACCGAGAGCTTGGGAAGAGCTCGGCCGGAGTCGTTAAATCATTTTGGACAATCATAATACAACTTTATAATGTTGGCGTAGGTATTGTCTCATCGGGCCACCGGGGCTATTTGGCACCAACAACTGTTTGTATCGGGGGCATTGCCTCCCAGGACACAGAGACGATGTGGTATACTCGCGTGCTGAGAGCGGTATGCAAATGTGGCTCGGCAATACACCAGAGTTGCACGTGGCAAATTTAGTTTCACATGATTAGTCAGTTTAAATTTGATCGATTGATTGTTTTGATCTGCCTCGAAGTAAGCTTCATATGACAAACTGCGGGAGCCATATGATAAGGTTTAATAATTAGGGTGTTATTTGGGCTACTGTGAAATTGCAGCGCTCCGACAAAGTTTTCTGAAGGCTTCACCCACTGTTTTACCTCCCTCCCGATGCATTAGGTCACTGCCTGAAAGACTATAGTGCATGAATGTTTCCACGAGGGTTACAACTATAAAACAAGAAGCAAATCTTTATTTTATATTATTTTTTTGGTTGAAATATTTTAAGGTTATCATTTAATGTGGAGGGTGAGCATTCCAAAAATGATCCATCCATAGAGCCTGTTTTCATAATTATAACTTTACTAGCTTCTTTTCATTTCCTATTAATATTTCAGTAGTGCAAACGAGGCTTATGCGCTACCTTTAAGAGAGAATATACATATAATCCATTCCTATACCCATCCTGGTTCCTAACAGAAATACTTGGTTTTATCACCTTAAAATATTTCTAGGCTAACATTTTTTTTAGAGTTTAATCTCTGGAACTATATGTAATCCATCTATGTTGAAAGAGGTTACGTTATACGTTCATAAAAGGTTTACACGTGGCAGATCCCTTGCACTTTTTATGCTCTGAAAACTTCTGCTTGTCAGAATGTACCAATCAACAAAGCGACTCAACTGCTTTATGAAGCTGTCTTGACCTCTTACATTTTTAACGTCACAAATATTTGTAAAAAACTGTCCCCATGCCCTTCGTAGTTTTGTACACTTCTACTTCGCTGTATTTTCATATCAACCTTTTCTAGTATCATCGTAACACAATAATGACATTTCTTGCGTGTTTGATGCAAGTTATCAAGTTATTATTATATCTTTATATGTATTTTTTTGTAATAATTAACATAACGCAATATGCTATGTACTCACTTGATCTATTTGTTATTGCTACCACTTGCATATGTATATATTTTTACCATTTCTGCTTTACTATACTTGTATTTGTTCTACGGTACCATGCAAGTTGATCCCTCGACAGTTGGCCCCCCGACTGTTGGCCCCCGACAGTTGATCCCCCAGACAGTTGATCCCCTAAAGGATTATTTCTGCTTACCCCTTCGAATACATTTAGTTGTATAATATGCAAGTAGGAACCTATAGCGTATTTTCCCGAAGCCGACTGCATATATAAGTATGTCGTATTTTGTTATTCGACCGTATATCCGCACTGAATACTCGTTTGCGGACTCGAAATTATTGTTAGTAAAAATAATTTATATAGCGGATTTCCAGTCAAGACGCTTGCAGGTATAAGTATACCGACTCTTGTTATCCGGCCTCATATCCTCACTGTATACTTTCTTCACAAGTGAAGACTTACAACAGAAAAAAAATCCTTTAGGGTCCTTACTGTCCGAGGGATCAACAGTCGAAGGGATCAATTATCGGTAGGGGTCAACTGTTGGGGGGCCAACTGTCGGGGAATCAACTGTCGGGTCACCGTGTTCTACACCTGTAATCTCTGTAATATGTTGGTATACAACTGTTTTGTGGAAACAATGAAAAATGAACAAAATAAAATAAAATAATCACTGGCTTTTTGGCGTTACAACTTTACAAAAATATTTTAACATATACATATTTTATTTGTACTTAACCGTCAAATAAGTCGAAGATCTGTATAAATACCCCCGATACAACTATCACCGCTCTAAGTACACTTGAGGTGAACCTTTACAATACAATGCCATATAAATTAACTGTTATTATTATATACTTTCGTTGCATCAATTGTACAGCGGAAACTTCACTGGTTAATGCAATAAAGTAATAGAAACCTTTAAAATGTACATTTTATTATAACCGTATGTTATCCCAAATAAATAAATAAAAATAACTAACTAACTAACTAACCAACCATCACGCCGCTTTCCCGCAGGGGTAGGCAGAGAGAACGGACCGCCAAACAACTCGATCTTGGCATACACTTCTTGCTTCATTCACTTTCATACAACGTCTCATACATTCTCTTCTGTTATTCCGACTTCTGACATGGCCCGACTCAAGTATTCGATTCACTTGATCGTGCCACGTCTTCCTTGGACGTCCCCGGCTTCTTCTTCCATTCACATTCGCGTCATATATTCTCCTTACACTCCTTTCTTCATTCATTCGCTCTACATGCCCAAACCATCTAAGCGTCCCTTTCTTAATCTTGCTCACTACGCTTACATCAGCCTTGCATTCTTTACGAATCTCAACATTTTTCACACGATCATACATGGTTTTACCACACATTCGTCTCAGAGATCTCATTTCTACAGCATTCAAAAAATTCTACAGCATGTAAAAAAAATAAAAAATAACTAAAACTATTCCGGTCATTGTAATTCTTTGATCGTGGTGAAGTACATCTTATTTTCCAATATTATTAAATAATAAATAGCAACAAATCAAGGTAGGTAATATGAGTAAATGAATTAAATAATGTACTTTGTATTCACCACTTTATTAATGCACAGATATCTACACGTTTTGACGCCTCAAAGTGAATGCCAATCGTTTGAAGAAATTATATAGGTTACATGAATTTAATGAACAATGTTCTTTCCCAGATTTTCAAATTGAAAATGAAGCTTTACGTTGCTGGGTTGAAAATAAAATCAAAATTCTTAAATGTAAAGAAAATATAACCACGATTTTATCACTAAAGGGTAAAACTAGATAATGTACGGTAATCCTTCAAAGGAATTGAAATATAAGTTTAACGTAATGTATCTATACTAATCGTTTTACTAATTTGCCTTCAGGGGAAGTTACATGATTTTAGGGATAAAGATAGATTAATTTACTGTTTTTTAGTAATAATCATCCCAGTCACGTATTTATCCCAAGTAAATGTAAGATACAAGATAATAATTATTTTGCCTTTTGTTGGAAAACGACAGTACTAAATCTTTTGTTCCCGAGCGGGATACGATTTCCCAAAGTTCGTCAAGCTCAGTAGTAGAAGAGGGGCGATGACGTCAGAGCCGAAGCGGGGGGTGGGGCAGTCAACGGCCGCTTCAAGGTCACCGCCCACGCGCCACAAATCTCTCCACCAGTCCCGCACATCCTACCAGCCAAAACGGGAGAAACATGTACACCCGACTCGCGATCAAATCGCTTTGCCCACTAAAATAAAGAAAATATTTGAGGAAATTTGATGAAAATGTTAAAAAGCACTTTTCTACAGTATCGTTATGAAAAAATGTGCAAATAATAAGAGTGGGCCTTTTTGTTAATGTTTTACTCGTCATTTATCTATGCTGCTTCTGGCGAGTTTAAAGGCCTATACCCGAATTTTCTAATAGTGTGAGGCATCGCTAATGAACTTTATCAAAAGTCCCTATTGTTCGTAAGGGTGGAATTTTTGTGCGGTGTAAATGGTTTGATTTTTTGTATGAGGTGGTGTCTAGTTTTTCCGTATCACGTATCGAAGTGTGCTTAGCGCAGGACGGTTCTGACATCAATAATAATAATAATGGCGGATTTCATGGTCACCGGGATTGGTCAATGGGGGGGGGATAAAGGGGTGACTGAGGAACACTTCGGTGTTCACTTAATGACGATAAATATCCACTTGACGACTGGGCGTTCACTCAATGGGAATGAATTTAATTTATTCAAAAACTGTAGGTATTCCATATAAAATAAAAAAGCATTTTTTTCTATTTTTCTATGTTTTCAATGGGGAAAATAACAATTATATTCACATATCGAGGCTAGACAACCTGAAAAACAATTCTGAAATAAAATTGACGATGAGTAAGAAGTACCACATTAAGCGACTATCATTGTTCCTTGTTCAATAATTGCAAGTAAAAATATAATTATTTATAAAATTAATAATAAATTCTTTGTGTGCGCCACTACTTAGAATATCACTATCAACATGTTTCGAAAGCGAAGCTTCCCTGAATAGGATCCACAGTAAACCAAAAAATGACAAGTAGGTAATGACAGGTATAGGGGTAGGGGTAGGGGTAGGGGTAGGGGTAGGGGTATGGGTACGGTAGGTGTAGGGGTAGGGGTAGGGGTGAGGGGTAGGGGTAGGGGTAGGGTTAGGGAAGAGGTAGGGGAGGGTAGGGGTAGGGGTGGGGGTAGGGGTAGGGGTAGGGGTAGGGGTGGGGGTAGGGGTAGGGGTAGGGGTAAGGGTGGGAGTTAGGGTAGGGGTAACACATCTCAAAACTTTTCTCCAAATCATTAATAACACCGGGTACTTCAGCTGGTACTTTATAATGTTCGCTAAATAAACAATTTGTTTTATTCACATTTTATTTTGGCGGGATTAGATTGATTTAATAAATTTTCACAACGGTATATAATATATTGGAAGATTCTAACTATTAACATTTGTAACAGCAAAACCGTAGCTGTAAATATCTTAATTCTAGGAGCCGAATATCGGAAAATGAACTCGCTCCTGTCCATAGAAAATAAATGCTATATGAAAATTAACGAACATAAAGAGCTTGTTCTCTATTCCGTTTGCTTTTTGCACTACCTACATATTATGTAATATGGACGGATCAGGTACCAAAATAACAGTTGGTACAGTTTGACGTTATACGAGACAATTCTTTTTAGTAATCAGGTCATTTTGAATATTTTTTTTTAAAATTAATTTATTACCTTTTTACCTTTTAGAGGTTTTATTCCATATCTCTTGTAGCGATGGAATCAGGAGGTATTCACTTCGAAGTGATCGATATAATATTCAACAAAATACAAAACATTTGTAAAAATAAGCATACCATTAAAATTTTATGTGTTTAAAGAATATATTCACAGATTATTACTATTTTCACCTCTATCCCCTCGACAACGGTGAAATTCGACGATATTGGGGTGAAGGAAAATTAAAAGAAAAATGTTCACCGCCGTACTGTGGTGGCGATATCATTGGAGGAAGGGGAAAAAATTCCGCCTATGAGAAGAGGCGAGAAAATGGTACATTGTTATCAAGGAGACGCCAGCTTTCCGTCGTAACACCGATGAAGGGGTGACAAATCGTTAAATCCCAATAGCATCAAACGAATAATTGGAAACATTCGATTATTCAAATATTTCGAATTTGCCCATCACTAGTCCCCAGCGTGCTTCCTACAAAGTTGAGCGTAATTTACCCATGGCGAGCTTCAATTATCAGGGTTACCGACACTTGCTCACCAGCTCACCTAAGGTTGTTGACTTAAGCTAGGACTGCCAGAAATACTCCGTAAATACAAAGTCCATTGGCTTCCACGATGTGTTTTTTTAAAACGGCCCCGCTTTCCTAAATTAACTTTGTACTTATTTCTACCGAGAAAGTTCCATTCAAGAAATAGTAGATACATTTATTTTGGTGTTGAACTATTATTTTTGGTCAAGGATGATTTTCAATTTTTATTTTTTTTTAACTATGCAATATTTTAAGTCTACAAATTTTCTTCATGCCTAAGATTCATCGTGGCCGTGCATTATACGTATTGTCAACAAGTAAATAAATAAAATAAAAATGGTTAGTCATGTGAAGCGTTTAAGTTGTTCCGTGCAGCGCTTCAGGGTAAAGGTTGCCCTGGTGATAGCCAACCTCTGATTGGAGAGAGCATTAGAGGAAGAAAAAGATTCTCCTGCTTTTGACAAGGGTATGGGTAAAAGTAAGGAATCGACATAAAACGAGTAAAAAAAAATTCATATAATGTTGCACTATATATCGCTGCATGGACTTGCGCACGTGTCTACAGATGTCAGTACTCAGTATATTTGCAGCCATTAAAATGTAGGTTCTGCAGATTTCTGTTTTACCGTCCGGCATTTCGCATACTGTCGGGTGAGTCAAGTGACAACGAGATTGTAGAATTTTACGTTTATTCACAATGCTTTTGTGATATTATTAGTGTACCTATTTTTTATAATATTTGAAAAGTTTTTTTTTTTTTTAAAGAAAGACAAATATTCCCTGGTTACGAATAACCTGACAAAATTTGAAAATCTCCTACTACCATCACAGTAAGCGGAAGATGTTGCTTGTGTCGTAGATGGAGGACTTAGCCAGCCGAGGAATTGAACTCACGACGCCTGGGTGGGATCCAAACGCGATGCCAACTCAGCCACTGACCGGTATTTAAAACTAAAGTTCCTTAACGGGGAGAGGGACGTCGGAGAGTTATTATTTATTCATTCAAAATAATGATAGTATTATTACGCAATACGATAAACATAATGTTTGTAAATAGAAAAATATTTATTAAATATTCATCCGTAACCACAAATTTGTAATCCGCATTGCAAAAAAAAAAACGTTTTTTTTTTGCAATGCGGATTATAAAACTTTGGTTACATTTATTTACAAAAACACACCGATAAATGATTAAACTTTTCTCCACTTTAAAAATCATATTTGTATTTTAAATATTTTGTAAAACATACAATGGGACGGTCAGAAAAAATAAATATTTCTGATTAGATTTTGAAAAATGCTAAGCCTATGTAAATTTTAAAAATATTTTTCTATTTAAAAACATTATGATTATCTATCGTATTGCGTAATACTACTATCATTATTTTGAATTAATAAATAATAACTCTCCGACGTCCCTCTCCCCTTAAGTGATCTTAGTAGTGACGCGATAATACCGAAAAGATACTGAAACCTCGTACCGCTTGCTGTATACTAGAAGACTACTAGAAGTACGTTGTACCGCTGCCACTTGCTGTACAGCGGACTGTCGGTTTCATGTCGATTCCTTACCGGACCGTCAGCGAGCGGTCACAATAAATTCTTACATCATCTATTTTTTTATTTCAAAGGCACGAAATTTTTTTGTAAAAATAGCTGATCCTTTACACGAATAAGGAATACATAATTGGTTTTTATTACTAGTTTTTAGTTGAAAGGGTGAAAAGAGGTCAATAAGGTTGTTTTGTATTTTATTCACTAATTAAACACTTGAATATAAAAATAAAAAAATAACATTACAATGAACAGCAATGGCCTCGTAATAATAATATAATTTACCTAAACACTTTTTTTTAAATCGGGTCGATAACCCTGCCGTCTGTGGGGAAAAATATAGAAAATTCTCTTAACTTTTCATACAATAACCTCACTGGGTGGGACGACCTTGACACGTGGCTTGATAATAAAACACACACAAATAAAGTGAAATTACTAGAATAAATATTTTCCTTCTTAGTTTCCCTCTTTCCACTTGAATTTTAGACCGAGGATTCTCGACTGGTAAGCTCTTTCGGGCTTTATTATCGTTTAAAGGCTGATTCTTCTGATTGAACAGCTCTTTTGTTCGATTTACTGATCATAATTTGATTTAGGAAAACCTACTTATTATATAAGTAATTGGCTACAGTATCATTTATCCCTACTCGGATACGCGATGTATCAAAAACGAACGAACAATTTTTAAAAGCAACTCTCTAGCTTTATTTTTTTTGTACAATATTAAATAAGGAACCGTAGAGACCTGGAGAGGAAGTTTTTACTCATAGCATTATCATTTCAAGCCTATGGGTATCATGAATATCTATAAAACAACATTTTAAAATTATATTTAATCTATTTATTACAACATATTATAAGTGACGTAATTTTTAAAAAAAAATGCTAAAAATGGTATTGATACTACAACAATAAGTGTCACCCACACCAATCCGCTTGAGCACCGTTGGTTACATTAAAATTCAACTAAGCAAGGAAGAGGTGAAAAACACCTGCTGTATTTAACAATGTCTAATAGACTTGACCCTAAACCAAACAGGAAGGTATGGTCCTACCGCTGAGGGCTCCGTTATAACTTCTCCTTGTGTTACGTGCGTCGCTTTAAGATTATTAGTAATAGGGAGAGGTTACAATGGGTCTATCGGTGGTATGCCTATACCGTTTTCAATTCCTTGAAATGGATAATGGAAAATCAATCACATATCCTACTTACTCATTTAATACGAACTATTGTTTTACTGTCGCACAATAAATACTCCAATTGAAAAACCGAAGGGAAAACAAGGCTCTAAAAGGAAAAGTTTCTGCTTCGAGTGCTTCAATTACTATAACAGAGGTGTTGGATATTTGCTTTGTTACTCGTAGGTTGGAATAAGCTGCCAACAGAGTACGTTATGGCGCAGACCGGGCAATAACCCCGCCGCTCCGTGGTAGACCGTTATGGAGCAGTTAATTTCAACTTGGAAGGTTATTTTAGTTCGCGCGCAAATTCTCTACTTTACGCACCACGCCACTTCCTGGAGCGAGAATGGCTGTAAAAACTAGTATTAGCTGCGTTGGTGTGTGTGTTTTCAGTTTCAGACAGTCGGACTTTTTTCCCATCCTTTGACGAGCGCTTAAAGCGAAGCCCACTGTCGGTGACCGGTGACCACTGCAAAAGTAGGTATGTCTAGGAACGTGGTGATGAGCACATCCTGTTTCTTGGTACGTAATATTATCTGCAAAGCTTTTTGAGTTACGGTGGATGACTTCTATCGAAGTATGAAATATGCGGTGACCTGGACCCACCATCTTACAACTTTGCAGATAAACATTTTTTTTCAATATTTTAATTATGAATTGAAAACCCACGGTATTTTATAAAATAGGTAATATTACGCTCCATGACAAGAGTTTATTATAATGAGGAAATAAATCTGAACGAATACGGAGATGAAAAATCCGATGACAATTTGCAACAATCTGCTAATCTATCGTCGAAAGAAGAATTACAAATTAAAATACAGAAAGAGAAAAAGAAACTGTGCAAAAGAAATAAAGAAGGTGCCAGATGTCGAATATTTTGAAAAACTGTTGAAGAATGAAATGTCAGCCTACGAAAGTGATGGAGTAACAGGCAAGTTCCTCAGTATGGCCCACAGTTACTTGATAGTATCGCCAGCAAGAGTAGAGGCTGATCGAGCTTTGTCAGGTGGAAATAGTGGATCTCATTTCCAGCAATGAAATATTTTGAATAACAAGTGCTATAGTTTTTTGGCATTATAATATTACGTGTGATATGTACGAGTATGAATAAGCAAGACAGATTCTACTAAAGTTTTGTTTGTTTGTTTGCTTTTTTTTTTTTTTTTTACATGAATACCTCACAAGAGTCCCAAACTGCTCCCAACCGTCTGGAGCCAGTGAGACTATGGCGTTCCCAATTGGGGAATGTTGTGAGGCTCAAGGTATTGGGGAGGGGAAGGAGAAGGGGGAGAGGAAGGTGATGAAAAGGGGAAATACCTGGCTATTCAGATCTGGTCACCAAACACGGCTAAAAGCCATTTCAAGCAACGTTTTCAATTCTGAATGGTGGTCTTTCACCAGGGCGATACTGGGAGTATCTTCCACTCTGGAACGTGCGCAAATATACTACATATTATTTTTAAATGAATTAATTGTGAAACAACACAAAATTAATTAAATAAAAATTACTTGCGCACGCCGGGATTTGAACCCGCGACCTTCGGATTCGTAGTCGAGAGCATTACCCCTCGACCATGGAGGCCGTCAAATTTATTGATTTAATAAAATAATAGAAGTTTAGTAAGTGGTAAATTTTTCTATTTCCTGCCAATTTTAGGGCTACTAGGATTTTGCTTTGTCTTTTAAATTTTTGATGATTAAACGCAAACAAAAAATGTTTTTATTAGCAAATATATAATAAAATGTACATCGAAAATTCAACCCCGCGCGGATCCCGTGAGATTCGAAAAATATCTTTTGCGGATCCAGCGGGATTAAAAACTGTGCAGGATTGCAATCCCCAATTTGGATGTACTTCAGAATAATACTCTTTATTGTTTGAATTTTTTGAAAATATTTTTTTAAAAACAAGGACGAAGGCAGGACGCGTAACAAGAATAGAAATGGTCGGAAAAAAACAACCAATAAGGTTCCTCTATAAAAATCACGAAGGAGTGTTAGTCTAAGGGTGGTAGCGTTGATGATTATGCTAATAATATCTACTCGAAACTGGAGGTTCAGATGTAATCTCAAAGGTTAACATGAGGAACTTTCTTCGAGATCAAATGAAATAATGGATTCAGCCTGGGTGAAGTCATGGAAGTCATGGAAGTGATAGAAGAGAAGGAATGTAAAACCTCACATACTTAAAAAATTAAAACAAAAATAAATAAAATACTTCTCATCCGTACTAGATATTTACTAAACCTTTAATAAATAAAAATAAACAGATCATTTAGTTTGGATGGGTATTTTGACCTCCAATCCAAAATTCAGTTTTGTATGAAACAGGCACCGTAGCCGTTCCCCTTAAGTGCCCATTCATTATCATCCAGATTAAGCTTTTTATCGTCTTAAAATTTAGTTTAAATGCAATATTTCTTTACATAATAATACATTGTAAGTTTTAAAAGTTATATCATAACGTCTTTCTTAGTCCTCTTCACTGTGGGATCTTGTGCTGACTCTGTCTTATGACATTAATATCGGCGTCTTCAGCCGCTTTTAATTAGTACTGTGCATTCAGAATTAACTTATGATGTACATTTTCATTCTACGGTATCTTATGCAACCATCGATTATTCAGCTATGAAATGCATCTGTTTTCCCGTACCAGCCCATTAAATAATGATTACCATCAATTCCCACACCTTGAGCAGTGTTTCTCAATCTCCTCGACCATAATGTTTACGAGTAGCGAGGAATGTGAACAAGGAAGTGCTACAATAAAAATGCAAATAGAATCAAGGACTATTTATTTGCCTCGCAGTATACGACTGACGCAGAACGTTTCATGTTTCTAATGCAATACTTTTCTACTGCGTTGTGTTCTCCTTATTTCATAATTGTAATTATGATATTACAATATGAATTATGAAGAATTTTTCGTTCAATTTCGGGCAATTAATATAATTGCCTGACGAAATTAAAAAAGTCGAGGTATATTTTAAAATATTTTTTTTCTATCCAAAATTAAAAAGTGTTAAATTTGAATGTATTTGCTTAGGTACTCATTCTAGTTATGTAAGTAAAGACGTAATTTTATTATTTCTGGAATAAAAAAATAAAGGGGTTCCGCAAGGATTTAATTTAGTTGATTTTTTAAATTTATTTTTATTAACACAATTATTTGATGTATGAGCTACCTCGACATTTCGTAATCTTCTTCCGGCGTTGTTACACCTTGAACTTATGAAGTTTAACAAGACAAGGTATGGGAAATGCATTGCTTTGGATTGCTGTAAACAACAAATTTAGGTATTGATAATTCTTCTGACCCAATTCAAAATTTTGCATGAAAACTTGATTGTTCTTAATACTCACTTTCATATTTTCCTTCTTCAAAATTGCTTGTTCATCTTTCTGTTTTATTTTCCAAGTAAAATGACCCATTTCTGGTCCATCATTGAGGGTTTGAATTGTAGCCTGTGTTTTTTTTTCATGTATTGTGTAATGTTTTCAGTAATATCCAGATTGATATTTTATGATTTTATTTGTGTTTGATATACCATTTTCATGACAGAGGTGGGGGGAGGGTAAAATGTATTTTTTCTCAAATAAAATGCGAGTATAATTTTTCACCAGACAATGTTTTTTTTATTCTGACGACCTCTCATTTTCATCGTGTAACAATAAATTGAGAACTGACCCAAGCTTACAAAATACTAAACATACACACTTGGCAACCATCTTTGATTTAATTTGTTAATTACACTGGCAGGTTTGATATGTCACGGCTAAACGAAATGTATTCTTTTTTTTATGGAACACCCTGTAAATTTACATAAAGTCACTCCAAAAGCGAAGTGTTGGAATTTTTGTCTTAGGGTGGGCATTCTGGCGGAATGGTGTGACATGTGCTAGCGCTTACAATGAATAAAATGCGCTAGCAAATGTCACGCCAGTCGGCGATTGCCTGTGACAGCCCGCTCCGGACTTAGTACGATGGTAAGTAGACGCGCCTCTGCGGCTGGTTGAGCGAGCCGATTGAGGTAAGAATGTTGAGTGACATATCACTGGACCCGACACTCGAGTGACGTTCTAGTTGTGAGGAAATGATTTGACAAGATAATACGGTCACAAACGAATAATATTTTAATAACTGCAAGAACTGTATTTATACATTTCACGAAATATACGCTTAATGAATGGATAATGATAAAAGACGTGATTGAGTAATACAACAATAATTACTTTGTTTACTTTAAAATTATTTGTTAAACTATTTTATACAATTCGGATTGGCGCAACTCGGAGGAGCCTCTCGCCCCTCGCCATGAGGGTCCGAAGGGAGAAGCAACCCCCACAGAAGTAGCTGCGCCCCGCCCCAATGGAGCACCAGCTAGCATACGGAGGACCAGCCTTCCTCACTGGAGCGGGGCGTGTCAACATCCGACCAATGCGTAAATGCAACATGCGTTTGTATGAGCAATGCTCGAAATTGGAAATAATGACAAGTACAATTGACAAAGTATACTTGTAGTAATAATGACGCAGAAACAATCGTCCGATACTCTGTGTCTACATCGAGTATAGTCATCTATGTTACTTCTACCGGGACGAACCGGCCAACCGGCCACACATCGACCACTCGGAAAATTAACATTTACACGACAGAACGACGGAGGTGTTCAGGACTCCGCCGAACTAGAGATGACAAGGGGGAACCGTCGCGACTAATTGACAGATTCGCTAATTTAAATCATTTCCCCACTGGCTTCAATTTGTTTTTTTTTTTTACTTTTTTCTTTTTTCGTATAATAACATATTTATCTTAATTTTGTTCACACGTACTGTATTTATTTAAATTATCTACTAATAGCGATAAAGAAAGAAACGCCGGGGCCGGGGCCGCGTCTAGTAGCTAGTAGCTGGTGGTACTACGGGCTACGGGCTACGGGCTACAGGACTAGGGCGGCCGACAGATGCACTCAAGTCACAGAGTCCTCACCTTATATTTACACTCGATTTACTAACATACTCTAACATAACGTAACATTTTCATAGAAAAGGTAAATAAAATAATGTCGATACTTAAATAAATAGTCAAAATATAAAACATTTCGATTGACCTCTGAGAAGGTCTCAGTGAGTGAACTAAATACAACATGGGTGAAACAATGCTCGGAATAATATAACGACACGATGATGGGTGAATTAGTCCATTTATACAACGCCTTCTTTTTCGCTCGCTTATAAAGTAAATTATAAAATGAAAATTTTATCACAAATATATTAATTCAAATTTGAAAATCCTAAACTTAAGACATAACACAATAGTAGGATGGTGCCAGTTATCGTCCGCACATTCTCCGCTTATATTTACAACAATACTTCGGCACAACGCGGCGAGTTATTCACCAGTCAATAAATTATTTGGTTTTAATTCAGGGTGGAGGTGGGTGGCACTACGCCTCGAGGAGTAAATTGTGGGGATGGAAAGGTGTGCGGGGCGGGGTAGGAGACTTCTTAGACAGGTTGAGGGGTTGAGGAGAGTCGGCAATGTCCACCTGCAACTCCAGGCGAGGAGCAGGCGGCGGAGGGCGGGGGGAGAGAACTGGGGCGGCGGTGGGGGCGGGGACGGTGGCTGGCCAGCGTGGTGCCCGGTAGGAAGGGTCTCGGTCTCCTCGCATGATGTAGTTCTGGATGATGTCTGCTCTCTTCATCTGCTCGGGTGTCATATGGGGCTCTTCCATAAGGGAGCGTGCCAACACGGAGTGCGTGATGGAAAGTGCGGGCGCGGGGGCGGGCACGGGGCGGGAGAGGTGCATCTGTAGTTGAGAGGGTCTCGGTGATGGACCCCCGGTAGGAACAGCTTCCGCTTCCGCGGACTCTTTCTGACGCATGGCTCTGAACTTTTTATGAGGTTTGTATGCCTCATCCATCAGGGAGCTGGTATCGTATAGGGGAGGAGCTTGTAATACTCTTTTTAAAACTGGCATATCTTCAACTGGTCGACTGGACTTATCATCACTGCGTTCCTCTAGGGAAGAGCGGGGACTCGAGCAACCTGATGAGGTTCCCGGTCGCTTCTCGTGCTTCTCATTTCCGGACTCAATGCCGGAATCGGTGGGAGAATCTAACTTGCGGTAGCGGAGATGCGGATGGATGTTCGGATGAGTGTAAGAATGGACATGCATCGGGCGGCCCAGAGGTGTAACGGTGAGTCCAGGTCTGCCAGGTGCGATCAACTCATCTTCGCCTGAAGAAGCTGAACCGCGTGAGCCCCCAGAATCAGCGCGGGGTCTTACGGGACAGCGATTTCCTACTCCCGCCAAGGTGGCTGCGAGTAGGGGGGCTCCGGAGTAGTGATCTGCTTCACCAGAGCACGCGGATTCTGTGCTTGACACAGATCCAAGTGGGCTCTTGACGGCTTCATCCATGGTAACGTCTGAGCCGGAAGACCAAGAGGAGCTTCCAGCGGGACTTTTGCTACTATCATCTTCCATGGACCACATTTGCTGTCTAAGCAATTCTTTATGCTCAGTTCTGAATACAACCAACTTCTCAGTGTGAAGGGTGCTCAGTGTTCTTAAATCAGGAATAGTCTTCATTAACTCGTGAAGGAACTCTGGTTGTCCTGGTCTATTCTGGTTAATGACAGTCTGCAAGCAGGATTTGAGTTTGGAATACATACGCTCAACCAACTCAATGTTACGTAAGCCAGGTCTGTCAGGCGTGATGAGTACTATGGCACAGAACAAGCCAATCTCAGCATCCGTCAAGCGCATTGAGTTAATTCTCTCTGCGAACTTGAATGTGGAATCTACGAGGAATCTGGCATTGGCTCCGTTCTGTATGGAATCTCTCTTCATGACTTGGCCATTAAGACAGATTATGCTGTTGATCGGGGAATCAAACATACAGATCAATCTGACGAAAAGGGCATCAAACAGTCCACTCTTGAGAAGAGCGAACTTATCTTCTTGAGACAGTAACTGGAAGCCGGGAACGAGGCCAGCAAAATCGATGACGCCTCGGATGACGTGGGCGAAGCGCTGAGAGAACTCTTTCTCAGACTGCAGTTCCGGTGCGGGATTTAGTGGACACGCCTGAAACAAGAAGAAACGAATCATTAATATCATGATTTATATTTACTGGTGATGCTTTTCAATTTGAATGCCATATGTACTAAGAAAGGTATGAGATAGTGCTCTTTCAGTAGGAAACTGATAGCGATGAGTCAATAACCCGCGCATCGCCCCGCTGCAAGCCCCGTCTAGACGAATGCCGCCGTTTATCAGTCAATGAACGAGTCTCAGCCACGCACCGCTCGGCCCACGGGGTGGTGGGTCGCGGAAGTGCCTCACCCCACACCCCCCGTGACGTCACTAGCGGCGGGAGGCCACGAAGGTCCCCCGGCTTCACTAGAAACATCGCGGGGCAACATGAAAGCTCGTTGGGCTACCAAGGTCGAGCGTGCGTAACGCTATGGGTCGATAGACGAGCGCGTAAGCTATTAAAAGCGGGAATATCTTGGTATTGGTGCCTATCACTGTTCTTGTCGTATACACTGGCCTTCAATTTCATTTCCTTTGCCTTAAGGAAATTTTGACGAATGATTATTTATTTTAAAAAATGTTAACCTTCACATTATATACAATTATACAGAGATCTGATTAACGCGTTTTGATTGTATCCTTCTTCTAAGATAACCTTTTTTACCGCTTCGTACAGAATATCATACAATTTGAAATTGACCTCTTGGCTCAATGGTAACAAGTTACATTGACCAATGCTAATGGAACTACTTTCCTCTAGGAAGTAAAGCGCCGAGGCTCTGGCCTTACACGTTTATATTTCCTTGTTGCTGACGATCGCATTGGACCTTCCACAACAAGTACTGTGAGATATTATTAATTAATTTTATCTTCCTACAATAATATTCACCGTTTATATAATCTGATGTATAGTATGGTATGCTGCGATTGGAAAAATGGTGCAGATATCTTAAGGCATTAATCATGTATAAGTTAATCGTGGCACAATATTGACCCGAGATCACACCCGATCAAATACACCGATTCTTTCGGAACAAAAACATTAATTTACATAAATAATAAGCCTGCTTTCTCGTCAAGGTATATTACGATGAGAGTGAATGAGATGGTTGCTATACGAAAATACAAATTGAAACAATAAAGCTTTACTTAGAATCGTCGTAGAAGGGAGATGACAAGAGAAGTACGGTTCCCTACACAAGGACCTTGAATGTTTCCGTTGTAAAGCAAGGTCGGCCGGTGTGGCTGTTGGAGCCTTTGTTCTCACGTGTCCTTCATTGTATATTCATTCCCTATTCCATGTGCGAATAAGGGTTCAAGTCCCATGACAAATATGGGTTACTTGTGCTGTTTCACGTTAATGCGGTGGGGTCATTTGCTTATGTTACGATAGGAAAACAGCGTAAAGTACCGCTCTCTTCTTTCTGTCATGTTAATACTTCTCTCTTTTCGAAAGGTTAAGAATAAGGCCGGGAATTTATATTTGAGAAAGATTTAGATTCTTACATACCTCGTTTATATTTAGAGTTCAGAGAAGAGGTATCATAACCTCTGTCAAAAAGGTTAACGATTTGCAATACATATACGAGTATATTAGTACAATGTATTTTGAAAGCCTCCAAGGCATCATCGGTAAGTAGTAAAGTGTAATAATGATTATTGTGTGACCGGAATTTCAAATCCTATTACTAACAAAAAGTTATAAAATAGAGCTTTTACGGTTCACTCATCCGGACACCCTACATCCTTTTCACAATGGCCTTAAACAGAACAAAGGGCATGGACACCAGGGAGGGGAGACGATACCTGTATCCGGCGCACAGAAGGTGACAGGAGAGAAAGCCGAAACCAAAGTTGGCCGCAATATTTAAAACAAGAACAGTGGCGCCGTAGAAGAAAGTTTTTTTTATATTTCAATGATTGATGATCGGTACACACCTTCCCAGCCGCTCTGGCGACCTTGCCCGCCAACCTTGCCCAGAGATACATCCGCGTGTAAAGATCTGCGCGGAGGAGGAAGCCGCGGAGAACAAATCTCGCGATCATCAAAAAGGCTCAACGACTTTCACCTCAAATTACCTGGCCAGCATAAGTGTGTCGCGGAATTTGTATTCAAAGGCGCACGCGTGAAACGAATCAAAAGATGAAATTGATAATGACAATCTAAAAATTTAACACAATGGCGGAGCACTCCACGCTGTCACAGTGATATTAATTAATCCCAAAGAGGTCTTCATAAAACTATCGCCTCAATTAAATAAAGACGTGTATGTAAATCTTCGTCAATCAATTATAATGGCAAAGTAACAAGCCTCGTGTATGCGAATATAATGTATGAGCAACCAAGGTTAGTCACGTACGCCGATACTTACAGAGTGCATTCAAGTGCATCAACGGGGGTTTGGGATTTTAGCAAATTTCACTGCAGCAAACGGAAACACTTGCGGTTTCCATACGAAACTAATAGTTCCTCTCGCATTAAACCTAGTGAAATGTAATTTATGGGATTTCTTTCAATAATCTCAAATTTCCCCAGATAAAGTTTAATGTGCACACATACTCCTAGTTTCAATTCCGTTCAGTAAAACAAACAAAGAACATAATTTTGAAAGAATATAATGGCTTTTTCTAGTATCCAATAGAACGTTATTGTCTACAAAAGATATAGGGAATCCTGAATTAGCCTAAGGTCTTATATAGAAGCTTGATGTGATGACGAATAAATAATACCATAAAGCAAGAAGAAAACAAATCTTTGCCCACGTTACGACGTATTCCGAGTAAAAATGAATGAATCTCACCTAATTTGATATCACGCAGTTACATTCTTGACACGTGTCACATCCGGATGAAAGCGTAGCACGGGCGATATGAAAAATCTCTTTGTAGATATGAAGTGTGGGCGCTTCGATGTGAGCCAACTATCTCAGTACCTTTGGGTTATGAAGGACAAAGTGGTAATTAAGAAAAGATGCTTACCAGTGTGGGCATTGAATAGGACGGGCAATCTCTTGCTCGCGCTCTCATGGCTGCTACTCGATCTCTGGTGAATTCGCAAGTATCCATATGCGCTCTAACAACCCTGGCCAAAAGCCTGGGCTCATCGTCCAACTCCTGGGCGGCTGCCCTCTCCTGAGATCTGCAGTTGCTAGACTGCTGCATGGCGGCAAGGATGCGCGCCTTCTCCCGCTTGGGGACACGCCCGAATCTCACGGCTGTAATAAAAGAAAACAACTAATTAGTTACATTGAACAAAATTAGCATATATTTATCAAAATAATTTGTCAATGAAATCAGGAAATGTGGAAATATACACGGTAGTCGATCATTGTGTATTTAGAAGATAATATCTCGCGAGATATAAGGTCGATACGGAAATGTCCTCGCTATTAGTGGTCGCAATAGAACATTGGCAATGTAGATAAATTAATTCTTGTTTGCTTTTGTACATCCATATCCACGTGTGTGAAATCTGACGTAACGGTAACCTGTCATAGAACAAATGGCGTCTCTAGATCTATCTTGGCATTTACATAAATATATATTTACTATCAAGGATCACGTTTTCCGAGCTTACTATGAGGAAGCATGTAGATTGAAATGCGATTTTCCGTTGGAATAGTGATCATTGGCACACTTAAAAAATATCCGTTAAACCAACGAAATATTCTTTTGGTAATATTTAATCACCCTCTCAAAAAAACAACCCTCAGTTTGTAAAGGGAAGCTAAAGCTGTTGAACAAAGGGTGCATTGATGCGGATGCGAGGCATTGTGCCACGCTCGGTGCATGTCGCACCCGGGAGGGTGTAGGGCACCCTCCAAGGGCGGAGAGGAAGAGGGGACAGATGCAGAATACAGTCAGCCAGGGCAATGCCCTCTAGCTCCCTGTCACAGATCGTACAACATTCAGCGAGTAGGGATAAAACTGTCGAGACTGCCCTAAACTGAAGTATACGAAAAGTAGTCAAATAAATACCCTTCATAGGGTTTGGATTTTGCTTTTCGAATTGAAACACAGTGATCAAAAAATTTAAACTAATGTTTAGTTATCAAACTAATCTGGTAACCGTTGTGTAGAGAACAATGTGCGCGTTCGATCCAGGTGCTTGGCGCGTGTTTACCATCTGCTCCCCATCTGCCATTGCCTTACCTGAGAACCCGAGAGGCATATAGCAGGCGGAGCAAGGGTGCTAGTGCTGGCGCGAGGTCACAGACCCCAAACACCCGGCGCACGACCCCTAATGCACTCAATGATTGAGATAAAGGCGTTCAAATATTGAGTGAATAAAGTAGGCCCTTACAGGGGTTTTGGATACATTACAAGTTTTATCTTGGGTTAGATTGAAGCTAACCTTTGCAGTATACGTTATTTCTCATTCTATCGTTATTGTACTCTCTTGTTGCTTTGACTTAAACTTAATTTCGCGATTCGGTTATACGACACAATGTCATCTATTTGGTGCAGCAAGGGAAACGCGGGCGATATGTAACTATCTCCATCCGTGAAACAGACAAACGCTCCAGTTTCCGAAATACCCGAAAGGAGAAAGTGACGAGACGGCAAACAATGGATGTTAAAAAGTCTCCATTTTCTAACACGAGCGAAAGTGAAACGACCTCTGATCCAAAGGGGGGAGAGATTGATAAGTTTATAGTACGAGGATTCTGATCCGGCCGATAGACCAGACATATTTTATGTGTTTTTTTGTTGTTGTTTGTATTTTACTTTTTAGCATGCACCATCATTTTTTTTAATTGCTTTCTATCATTTCTTCAAACGGTATATTTACCGTTAATGGGGATATTTTTTTCTGATAATTATATTTTTGGGCGAAATAGTGTAATTTAACTCTAAAAATGGATATAATGCTGATATATTAATTTCACATGAACTTCACGAGCAGCCATCAGCCCACGGGCTGCCCGAGTCACGAAATGAGAACAGAGAAAGTAAAAGTTTTCGGTAACACACTTCTGGTACGAGTGACTAGGACTGTCTCTCTGCGATTCGAAACTCGGTATCAATTTCACTCCGTGGGCATTAGATACGAGTACATCACGAATTCACTCGACAATATTGTACATTTTATGGTACGCGTCTCTTTACCTTCGTCGGCCGCACTAGAGACTAGAGATGGACGAGCGACGGAAGAAAGGGGAGAAAGTGTTGGCCTCAGCGGCCGACCCACGTACATTGTCAGTAAACAGGTCACAAGATCACGCTGGAACAATAGCCCGCAATATTTCACATCCACAGAGATGAGAGATACGGACCGACAAATTACGGCCGGAATGAGTAATGACTTTCCCGTTTGCGGATCAGAAGCAGAGATTGACATTTGAATAAAGCGATGAAGCAATTCTTACTGCAGCCAGCAGTATCTTTACCAAAATGTTGAACAATTGGGAGATTAGGCTATTTTTTGGTGTTATGGAAATCATAAAACAATAAGATCAATCAGCGGTCTGGAATAGATAACAATCCAAAGAAAGTACAAATTCTCACGTGTTGGCCATTCTTTGCATGCAGACTGATTTCATTTTCTTTTGCTATCATTATGGTTTATCGGCGTGAAAATAACATGATAGCGTGCATAATAAATTAGTTAAAATACCCCTCAGTCCACTCCGTCTGTACTCTCATCCAGTGAGTGTTATTAATGCGACCGGCAGAGGAACAAGCGACTGCACAAAAGTGTGTTACAACTTTCTCGCTGGCTCGCCGACCCAGCAGTAGGTCAAATTTGACTGCGGCCGCCTTATTAACCCACGTTCTAGCGCGAACTGAGATATGCCTTCTATTGATGCATCCTTTTTTTACAGCGTATTTAGAGCAATCATTTTTTTATGTGAATTTATTGGAACAGTTTTTTTTCTTGTGTTACTTTTGAAGACTAGATTTTAAAAGCTTATGACTTATGATCAATTAATAGAGAAGTTTTTTTTTTTCAACTTAGAAAGAGTTGAAAAAAAAACACTTTTTGGAAACTAATGAAAAGGGTTTGGAAAAGTTTTTTACCGAGGAAAAAATAAATAATTTTAAATAAATAGAAAAAAAGGGTAAGACATATAAAAAAAATATTTAAAAAAGAAAGTAGTTGAGAAATTGTCAAGAGTCAGTGTACTATCGGGTCACAAGATGTTTGGGCAGGAGGTATCTGGTAGTGGGAGGTCATGGGCGCAATTTCTCTTTTGGCACTCTTATGGAGACTTGAGATAATAATATTGAGATCCTGAAAATGTTTATTGTTTTTCTTCAGATTAAACTATACATGATGCAGCAAAATCAGGAATGATTTTGCACTATGCAATAGTCATCCAGAGACTCTTCTTGGTATTTTGGACATTTAGCAAATTGGCAAGTGCAAATGAAACAATTAGTAAAAAAATAGAATGTGAGGAAACGTACGGGCATTGTGGTATTTGACGACTCCGTTGAGGATCCCCTTCAGTATTGGTAACTCTTCACCCATTTCCAAAATCATCAAAACAGTTAATCACAAACAAAAGTATAAAACACCGATCTTCAGATCAGACACTAAGTGAGGTAGCACGTCCTAAGCACAGAGTGGTGGGATGCACAGGACATTGACACTAGGGGTGGTAACTGGTAAGGTCGAGGGTGCTCTACACTCCCTCACTCACTAAACATAAATCACGAATTGCCACAACACTAATTCTTAAACCCACAGTTGAATGAGATCAATCGTTTCACGTTCACTTAAATTGGTTCCTAAATCCAAATCACTGCAGAAATCCAATGGCTAAGGACACTAGGTACTAGGTCCCGATGAAGGTCGGGAACCGCGTTGTTGAAGTCACGACCGACCGTACTGAATGACAGATAGACAATACGCAAAGTCGAGCGTTTTCCTATAACGGTACTTTCACGTAATCGGTGTAGCTTCTCTTGCTCGGGCTACGCGACCTGTTCGCGGGGCGGACTCCGTCGCACTGACTGCTGAGTGTGACTGGCGAGCAGGCGAGTGCGAGCGGTGTCGTAGCGCGCGGCCCACGTCCCTCCCCTCCCCTTCGTCCCGCCCCTTACAAACCAACCATCCATCCTCTAGTGCCCTTGAACTTGGTTCGCGAGAGAACGAACGGCGCTGTACGCGGCGACCCCAACCGACCGACACTCAACAACCAAACTAACTCGCATTAGAATAATGGCGTTCTATTCCTTTTTTAACACGGAAGGTGACGGGGGTGAGTTATTCTACAGACCGTTAACAGCGCTAATAAGTGGGCATATCTTTTAGTCACTTCATTTACGACTGGTTTGATATTTGTACGGATCATAATCAATACTAAATTTACCATTGTAACATGTATACTCATAGGGCAAAAGGCCACTGATACAGCGTGTCTATTGATTATTAATCATTTACCAAAGACAATTAGTGCGTCCATTGTCCAAATAATGTTAAACCACGATCGCGCCATGCTTTATCCGTGTTTTATAAATACGAATTATTCATCTTTGGTTCGTCATTGCATTGTTGTTTTATTTAAATAATTTATCAATTCGGGGAAAATGGCGGTCTGTTCCCGCCGCAGACGAATTCAACCGAAAACCATCGCCCTTATCCGACCTTCACGAAACCTTTTGACTTTTTACGTAGCCATATCGGACGATATCACTTTTGTTTTGCGGCTGAATAAAGAATAGAGGATTTATTATTTTATAATTTCTTCAAATGCTTGATAACTTTGTGGCATCATTATTAATTATATAATTGAAAAATTGTATTTTCAATTATATGATTTATTATTTACTTGTGTTTTGCTTTTCCTCTTGGAGATAAGAAGAATTAACGACTTTTGTTTCACCTTCAGTTAATCATAGTTGACGCTTAATCGAATAAATTATGTACTAACTTATTATAACTAAACTAACGTTTTCAAATAATTAATCTCTTCAACAAAAAAGTAACACGTGCCTAAGTACAATTCTAAAATATATTAAGTTGGCGAAGTTGAAGGACGGTCATCATGATCATTTATAATCATTAACATAATAATTATGTTCCAAATTACCGAGCATTGGGCGTCATTATATATATATATGTATATATAATAAGCCGAACATGGAGACTATTCTTTTGGCGGGCGGAGCGGATCATGCGCAGGTGTGGAACTGGCAGAACTTCGCGAGGTCGCCGCCAGGGGAGACATGGTGCGCTGAGAGAAGACTGCTAGCGCCACACGACGTCCGAAAGCCAAACTAAACAACTCGGTGCGATGACCTCGCGAGAAAGGTTAAGTTTTTTGCTCAGTTAAGTATCGTATAAATTCAAGTACTAATATATTTTAGAGGCACACGAAATTGATTTTAATGTATTTTTTTGAATTTGACATCATTCATTTTGTTGGAAAATAATCTAAAATTTTCAACACCAAAACTTGTTTCTAGAATGTGTATACGTGATAAATTAAAAAGACAGTGTCCTCGCTTATTGTAAAAGTCACAATAAGTTATTCGTGTTCTAATATTATATACCAAAAGCTAAGGTTTGTTGACTATTCCGATAGGTATAAAAGCCGTGTTGCGAGAAATTAAACAGCAAACACAAAGTCGACGACTCTAGAAGTACCTACTCAATAATAAAGCAAGACCGTTATCGTTCGTCGGCCGCAAGAGGTTAGTGACACTAAGTGCGGCTACTCGGCGCTAGATGGCGGGCGCACGGTAGATAGCGGAGACGCAAAATTAAATAATATTTTACTGTATCTGGCGTGCGTCTAGAATAAATCATGAACGAGCTTTTCACGTAGCAGACTCGTAGAGCTACGCCACACAAATCAGTGAGCCCTGCAGAATGCTTGATCTCTGGAAGTGTTGCGGAATTTTTACTATTTTTCATGGATAGTAAAATGTATTTCACTTTACTTAATGTATGTTTTTAATGTATTTTATAAACGCTTTAATAACATTTACCACAAATTCAATTTTTAATATTAATTTAATTGAATATTGTTTTCTGTAGTGGATTTTATTTGTGGGGTGTTTGTCGACATTCTAACATTGTCAATATGGTTTTCTCGTATTGAAGGAGTAATGGTAGTAATTATTATCCATCATTCCTAATGTCATTTGGATGACTTCCAGTCACCTTTCACGGCGCCATGCAACATTTCACCTCGGTGCAATAACCGAAAGTGAAACTCCATCCGCCATCCGCCATCCGCGGAACATGGCGATTAAATGGAAACGGAATATCCGGTCGCCGGATAACTTAGGCGCCGCGCACTTCTAAAACAGCAACACCGTATAATAATATAAAGCGTAATTTGCAATAATTTCTCCCGCGTTACGACACCGCGGAGAAAGGTGGTGTGGTACTTTCTCTCGGAAGTGCGGCGAGGTTGTGTGCCGGCCCCGACCACTTTCACTACTTTCTTCTTTCGCCCTGGTGGCGGCTCGCGGCGCTCTCCTCCGTGTCGCGCCGCCGAGCTGCTTACCTAGCCCACTGTTACCGCTCTTGCAAAACTTCGAGCTGAGCACAGGCTACTATCTATCACATCACCAACAGCCATCCCCTCGCCGTGGCGTCACATTCCCTCCAATCCGCAGATTGTAATCCACCTTACGTGCCGCCGAATCTCGGCCCATTTTCCAGCGGGTTCGGCGACCCTAGCATCATTGTTCGCGGCCATTATTATATTCGCATTACGTTCAGTGTTGATTTCGGCGGTGGCGGTCGGTTGTTGCGAGTTTCGATACACGCGGATCGCAAAAAACAACACAAGGACATGTTGCGCAAGCCTAGCCTAATGTGGTTGCACACCGAGGCGGATTTGGTGAAATTTCATATTTGCTCTTTGGCCAAAAATTGGCACATTCTCCATTATTTTGCATTACGTACTAGAGATTCTCGCAGATTCGTTTACATACATTTGGAATATAACATATTCTAATAAAATGTTTTGTGAGCGCGTTTTATTCTGATTGATTTTGCCATTCTGCTATGTAAACTTGAATGAAATTTAGTATGGAACGACTTGTTTTTGTCTAGACATAGCCGAAAGTCGCCCTGTTCTGCGGTTTCTCCCAGCCAGCAGCCTGTAGTCACCCCGAGCGCCCGAAGCGCGACCTTCCCAGTGTGGAATTCGCGCTGAGCCGACCCAGATAGTCCCCCCTCTACGAATCCTCGATCTAATCAGTTTGGAAGGCATCGAGACCGATGAGACTCGCTCGCCGTCCGGTACGAAAAGTTACAAATCATAAAAAACAACCTCCATCTATAATAACAAATTAAGCGAGGACAAAATAGCTCCGAAAAGTGGGTCGCCTCGGGGCCGCGGCGAGCTCAAGCGCCACGCACGGCGAGCGGGCAATATCGGCCATACTCCGCTGTGAATAAGGCTCACTGTCCTATGTAGGTTACGGCGGGCCGCGAGGAGTGAATGACCCGCCATGGCCCGTTTAGCAGTCACTCACTCCGAGCGAGACGGCGCGCGTAGCGGCCTCCCGCTCTGCGATCTTAAACACTTGCATAACTGCGGTTTATAATAATTCCAATTCTGTTTCCCTGCTGCCCGCTGCCCCGCTGGTCAGGCAGAGTGTAGAGCGGTGTACACCATCGGGAAGAGGTGAGAGGTGGCGGAATGTGGGGGGCTGGGGTCACCGCCCTGCCGGGATATGGAACGCGCTCGAGGATTCTCGCCAAATTTCACCGCCGTCGGTGATCCTACATTTATCTGCTACCTGTCATCTTCTATCCAGCTAATTCTGTTTTACACATAAAGCTCTATTCAGCTTAAAATCTATCAGACATGTAAATTTCCCCAAAATAATTTCATTAATACGTTACGGCCCCTATTAAGGGTGTAAAAGCTTGATCAATTGAGAGGGAACGTTTGCTTCTCCTCCCCCTAATTTGATAAAATTAATTGACACCGGTCGGTCACCAATGACCCAGTTGCCACCCTGGTGACGGGAGACGGGTGAGCGGTGACGGCCAGGTACAGTCACACGGAATGGCGGGTAGGAGAACAAGTACAGGAGAAGAGCAGAGGGGACATGTGGTGTGACGTGGGTGATACCACTTGCGTCACAACATAAATAATCGAGACTTGTGCAACGCAGAACGTATAAACTCCCACAGAAAATTTATTTATTTGGTTTGTTGACTTTGCCATTGCACGCGATGTATGAATTTTAACAGAAGCTTTTGTACGTTTTTTTTTAAATATATATACGAGTGACTTAGTGCATTGTATTTGAACGTTGCCATGTTATAACATTTCGGCAACGAGCGCAGTGAATTGTAGCACACTAAACTGTTGCTAAAATGGGCCTGTGGCACTCCTGTTTACTTCTAGAACCTAACTAAAAAAAAATAATATTCACGCATAAAGTTACGTACCTAGTTGACATAATAGAAGAACAGTCTTGTAGATCTATTTTTCGGGATTTCTATGAATGCATTTCTTACTTGGACCGTATTCGATCAACATACATGTGCATATTTTCCGACCAGAAGTCAAATAAAGGCAGGAAACTGGGAATTTCAGAAAAAAATTATCTAAAAATTCCTGGAAAAACTGAAAACTATCTTATGCCCAGCAAATAGATATTTCAATCATATATTCATGTGTACATCTGTGGTCGCCAAAGTTACTGATATTGTCCTTTAAGCGCCTATGACAACACAATTTATTTTCATGAGACCTCGTTTAGTGTGGAAACCTTAATATCTCCACACACACACACGTAGGAATATTTAAATGATTTTCTGCGCAAAGACACTAGCGACGGAGCAAACTGTACCGCCATTGAAAATTGAGCAACAGACCGCCGAGATACTAGCGACAAGAGACGGAGCTATACGGAGCGGCCCGCGCTAGAGGGAAAGGAGCGATGTCGGTGAGTCGCAGCGCGGGCAGCAGGTCGCCGTGCCAGATAATCGGGTTCATTGCTTTACAGTGGCCCTGGGCCCAAGGAAAGCCACGCGAGGCCAGCACAATACGGCGGTGGAAAAGCAAAGGCGAACCACCGCGCCAAAAGGGGCAGACTTGTAGGGCGTACTTTTCGCAATCGAATATGAATGAACATGCTGTTTAGCAAAAGTGTGACAATAGCTACGTGCGATATTCGCCGTTTTTCGATAGGGCATAATCCCAGTGTACATGGTTGCGAGTGAATTGATAAGAATGTAGGACTATAGTTTAAAAATGTACATGAGGCCGTTGCATTGGAATGAATAAGTACACAGTTTCGATATAGTAGAACTATGAACATGCCTTGAAATATTTCGACAATTTACAATAGATTTTAATGTAAGACCATAATCATAGAAATTCTTGGGGGTCGTAGCCACGGCGCTGTACGAACAAGGAACCTTTCAATTTCTACGGTAAAGATCTTGAGAAAACTGCTTTTGGTATTTCCACGAACTCGTTTCGAGGATAGCACATCTGCGAATTTAGACAAACTATACAAAAACAAAGGTTATCCCAGAAAGATTTTCCAAAAAATTTATTGAAAAATTTTTTTTTTTTTAAAAAGACAAAATTTCTCTTGTAGCTTATAAAAAAAGATTGCCAAAAGAATAAGGCTTTAAATCCCAGAGCGATCTTCTTGGTTTTTAGAACGAATTAACATTTTCATTTTGGCGGGAGGCATATCTCAAGTGAAGTACATATTTCCATTTAAAACAAGATCAACGAAGCAATAATACAGTAAGCAGTTTAGCAGTAGAATTCCTATGAACAGATCCTATGTTGATCGGTGGGTAAATAAGCAATAGTTATTAATCGGGCTAGCGCGAGCGGGTGACCTCAACACGGTTTCTATTCTGAACGCCGCGCTGGACCCTTCACCGCCTCTGCCTGCCCTCCCGCCCGCCCGCCCGCCCGCCCGCCTCGCCGGGGCAATACCCGCCCAACCTTCTGATAAAGGCCTAATGCATTAGAAAAGCGATACTAGGACGACAGGCCACCGAGCGCTTCACTAATACTAATGCTTATTCCAATTAGCACCATGCGCTGTGTGATCGGATTGCGAATTAAAAATTATATTTGCAAAAAATTTTGCAAATCCTGAAAAAAAAAATCAGCATTATTTCAGGAAATCCTGAAATAATTTATTTTTCAGGTTTTGCAAAATTGTCATATTTTGTGTTTGTTTATTTTTATTTTTCAGTGTAATTTCATTGGGCTGAAACAATGTTGATATCAATATGCAGAACACACTTTCGAGCAGAAAAATTATTATCATAATTCTTCGGGTCAAGAGTAAGAAACGTAAACAAGGGGTTGGTGAAAACCTCCACTCCATAGTAAAAACTCATCAAAGGTCTGAATTAGGGTGGTGCGGGTAACCTACATGGCTGAGAGGAGAAGAGGGAACGTGCGAGAGCCTTGGGTTTAGAAACTGGATCACGCCACAGTATCAGGCCAGGGATGGTCCTGGTAGGGTGGATGACCCCGGGGGCTAGCGCATGCGCGCCAACCCAGTTCAGAGCACCCACCCCAGCCAGCCACTAGCCAACCGACCAGCCCCTATCGTGGAGGCTCATTATTCACCGCCACTGACTTCTGACACCTTGATTGATGGTCCACTTTTTGTGTGCTGCAACTACTCGTTGGACGCTTACAAAGTGTTAACATTGTTCAAAGCCGTATAGTTAATTTATTACGGCGTAGACCCAAATTGATTTAGACGGATTGTTTTTATTTTGTTCTACCTTACATGAAAAATATTAATTTATGATTGATATTTAAGTTTTTTAAATGGTGATGGAAGTTAAACTAAAATAAAAATAAATGTAAAAATTTCAAAGGAAACAGACGAACAGTTAGTTATAAATGGTAAATAAAGGATTTTCTTACCGTCTCTGCTCATGCCGACGGCGATGCACTTCTTCAGGCGGCAGTACTGGCAGCGGTTGCGATTGATGCGAAGTATGGAGCATTGCTGGTTCTTGGTGCACGGCCGGTACTGGATCTTCTGCTGGATGGACCGCCGGAAGAAACCCTGCGAATCATCAATACCATCAGCACCGTCACTTGAGCCGTCCTCCGAGTCTGAGGGGGCGCAGCGGCAAGCGCCTTCGCCCCCACTGTCACTGTCACACCCCGAGTCACTGGACACGGCCTCCGCCGGAGACCCCTCGAACAGGGGCTTCGACTCCAACATCTGAACCAACACACTGTGGGTCTTTTTCAATAAGTCCGATTTCCTAGTAAGCGTGTTCTCCTCGGGAGGGGTGAGATCGTCGCTATTGTACACGCAACCCATTTTAACTACCTTAACTAATTTCCCTAAATTTTACTAAAATGGCGTGAATCAAAACATCACTGTCACAATTAAAGTTATTTGACCAAATAAATGGTCTGGAAAGTAGTCTTTTTAACTAGTTTAAAATATCCTTAACGCTCGTACAAACATCACAAATCACAAAAAAATATACTGATTGTGTGCTTCGCGCACCAACTAGAAAACAACTGACAGCTCGCTATAAGTTCACAAGCGACCACACTGGTCGACGTTTCACGATAGACTGACTGATTGGGAGAGTGTGCAGCGTCGCTCTGACGGGCACCCGTGTTCTGAATACTGCGACCGTTCTACACGGAGCTCCAACGTGAACTGCGAGTTCATAGCTCCCCCTTGGGATCGGGGCCGCGAGCGGGCGGGGGGCAGAGGACGGGAGGGGGGCCGAGGCCCCGTGGCCTACTTCTCGGCCGCTGAACTCGCGCCCCACCGAGGGAAAGTGAGAGTGTCACTCGCGCCGCCCGCTCGCCCCCCCGCCCCGCCTCCTCCCGGACCCGGACCGTTAGGCCGGACTACGGTCTCCGGAACCATCATATTCGCAAACATATACACAATCCCTTCAGTACTTAAATTACCCCTTTGGCCAATTAACCCAAGCCCATATCTAAGCCTTATCTCTCAAATCGCCCTGGCTCTTTAGCTGGCTGAATATACTTTTAGCAGAAGGTAACGGAGGTTCATTGACCCGCCATAGTGTAATATAGCATACATTTTCAGTTAAATTTCAGTAAAGTTCCTACAGCAAATGACGCAAACGTTCCAAATAAATATTTTTCGGTTGGTAAATTCGTCGATTAGAATTCCAGATAAGTGATTTCAAGAACCAATCTTATCCATGTTAGGTGTTTGTTCGCGGTAGGTATTATTTCGATTGATATTTGGGACATGGTAAACGTTAACTCTTTCGTCGGAAGATAAGAGATTTGCAAAAAGGGAAGGCTAACCGAATACATTAACAATAAATCACTTTATTTGTCCATTCATATTATATTCACGGCTAGTATGAGTGTGAACGAGGTTGTTTGGCTGTCGGCCTACCAGGATAGCAGAACGGTGACGAGGTATTTTTTTGGGTCATGCGAAATCGGAGAGAGACGGTCACCGTTGCGTCAGAAGTAGACACAGGTGTGACTGTTGTGCCATCAGCTATCCAATAAGCCTTCACATCATTGGATGTATGGAGTCCACTTTTTGCACGGAGAAGCGAACAATCGGCGAATACGCAACGCGAAAATAACCGCAAGTAATCGACGCTTTTGTTTGCACTTGCACATACTTAATATAAAACAAGTAATATTCATAATAATCTTAAAGTAGTTTAATTTAAATTATTTAACATATTGTAATAATGAAAACTTTTATTAGACATTCTATGAAGCTAGCTTTGGTGAATTTGTTTTGCATTGTGCTAATTTAATTTATTCCCACAAGAGTCAATCAACTCGTAGTATACTAGAAACGCTAGTAAACGATTTAAATATTGAGCTGATGACACATGTAGTCGAGCATTCCACTCAAATACCAGTCAACACCGCCAAATTGCAAATTCTAACGGAACGCACGCGGAAATTTCTCACGTTCGGGAGAGAGACCCATAAATAAGCTGGAAGACCGGCCCTCGGAATACTTCCTTGTCCCCCGACAGTCTGCACCCGGCGAGGGGCGAGGGGTGTGAGGGAGGCGGGAGGGGTTCCAAATAACCCAGCCGTTTAATCGGGCGACGACCTCGCAGAGTCAACGACCGACAACGACAACAATAATGGCGGCCCTGCGTGTTGCGCAACTCGGGTTTAGTGCGGTCCGGGCCTCCTACTCCTCCACTCTTCCACTCCTTCCTCCTTCTGCACGCCTGGTAGCTCACGACACTCGGAGCTCATTCATGCATTGATGCCATTATATATTTTTAATATATATATAGACTAGCCAAAATATTTATTGCCTTATTGCTATTACTTGTTTACTGTTCATTTTATTAAAATGTGAATTCCGTAACCCTACAATAATATAAACTGCCGATGCTAGTGAAGCTATGGCATCCCCATTTAGGAAATATTGAAAGACTGAAGGAAGTATTGAATTCTATATGCGCAATATTCATTTTTTTTATTTTTTTATTTGCCAATGTCGTATTTTGAACTCACCACTCCTAGATTCTGAGCCAAGGAATGTGTCACTTTGTAACGGTTGCTTGAAAATACTTTATTACCGCGTATTAAAAGTGACTACCTTTTAAGATTCTAAATTAACCCATATATATATTTGTAAAAATCATTAACTTTGTGGCTCGCCATAATTTACAATAAAAACACATAAATTTGTTGTAGACCACTTTTATATTATTAAAACTCTACCGGTTTCGGCAGCACCCTTCCTTCATCAGGAGAATATTAAAACTAACTTATGATATAGAATATTGACGAGACATATAAATTTTAGGTGTTGGAGTGGGGGGTAAGCAAATGGGTAGGGGTAATTATAGGATTTCCGGGAAGAACAGAGCGATTTATTAGAAAAATATTATGAATGGGACTAAAAGATAAGTTAATTTGGTTATTTAAAATACTAGCATTATTATTCAGAGATTTTATAATTTCGAGTGCTTCTAAGTTATCCAATTTTTTGCTTTTATTGTTACGGTGAAGAATTGTAACCCCTGTGTCCTTGTTAAAAGTGTGATCTTTGGAAATTAGATGATTGGCAAATTCTGAGAAGTTATTATTATTTAAGCATCTTAAATGTTCTGTGAGTCTAATATTTATATTTCTATTTGTTTTATATTTCTAGTTGCCACTGGCTGAGTTGAGTGGCTTAATTTATGTTCTCTATCTTTATTATTTTTTAGTAATTTACTTAAATTGTTATCAGTATAGAACGCGGGTTTAATGTGGGAAGGAAATTTTTTTGTGCTAAGTGAGGAAAAGTTGGATATATATAAGATTCTGCGCCATTGAACGGGATTTATTATTATCTTCAGGTGTATTAAATAAAAATGTATTTGTTGAAATGAGTTTAAGTTTCTTATTGAGGATTATTTAAATTTGTGTTAATTGATAAAATCCTCAATAAGAAACTTAAACTCATTTCAACAAATACATTTTTATTTAATACACCTGAAAATAATAATAAAATAATAAATCCCGTTCAATGGCGCAGAATCTTATATATATATCCAACTTTAGTTAGTAATAGTTAGTTTTAATATTCTCCTGATGAAGGAAGGGTGCTTCCGAAACCGGTAGTTTTAATAAAATAAAAGTGGTCTACAACAAATTTATGTGTTTTTTATTGTAACATATATTTTCACGAAAACGCAAAGGTATCGTAGACGTGTGGAAGAGTGCAGTCCGTAACCGTAAATGGTCGTGGAATATTCAGTCCCAGAACAAAACCATTCCCTGCAAATTTTCTAAAAAGTTTCTAATTTCTGTATTGATGCCAAATGAATATGGCAAATACGCTGAGACATACGGAGGAGATATTGTTCATGGACTTAAAAAGAACGTATTCGAGGAATTGGAATAAAGTAATGAGAATAATTGGAATGCAGTAAACACGTGACTCTTGTTATTGTATTGTTAATTTTCCGGGCAACGAACGGAGAGCCCGAGTGACCAGGTCACCAGCCTAAATTCGTTCCAGCTGCGGGCTTTATGTGATATTCAATCATAGAAGAAGATAATATTGAAAATCTAAATGAAGCATGAAACAGGAAAAGATACAGAAAATAAAAAAAAGGTAACGTCCCAACTGGGACTCGAACACTATATAAGTTACAAATGCATAGATAGCAGCAAAAGGTATTAATTGAAGATAATATTAACCATTCTTATGTTGAAATATCAGATCGATAACAATGACGGAAAATAATTAAGTCTCAATAGCTCAATTGATAGATACGCCAGTCCGGATAGTAAGACTAGGGGATCTGGGTTTGAGTCCCAGTTGCGACCGTTACCTTTTTATTTTTTTTGTCTTTTTCTGCTTCATGTTTCATTGAGATTTCATAATATTATCTTTTATGATAAAATATTATAATGAAGTTCATAAGCTTCAATAAGGTCTAATAAATATTTAATCTGTACTTAAATACTTGCAAGTTAAGTGAATCTGGTTATCCCTGAGTTATTCTGGTTTGAACAACATTAACGAGCATCGGGACTCATAATTTGTTTAGTCACCAATTTATGGAAATTAAAAGACTACGATAACGGTTTTGCGCGGAAGTGTTTTCCCATCGGTCGATTATTTGACTCACGCCAATTCTCAAGTTCTTATGAATATTGTGAGCGAAGAGGAAAATGTTAAGTGGCGACAGTGACCCCAGTGAATAAAACAGGTTCTATTTGTATGACGGATTTTAAATGTAAAATAGAATAACACGATAACCTGGTCAGCAAACCTGGAAAACCTATTAATTTTAAAATAGTCAAATCGTTAACTTGTCATTCATGTCCGTTGAACTCGTAGTACACGCCTACGCACCTTGCCAAAAATACGACGAATTCGTAGGTAACAAATAATAAAAGCAATAAATAAACATCACTAAAGTCGTAAAACAGTAAACCGTCGCCGCGTCATCGGATGTTTGGGAATTTTTCCTCGTTCAAAAGTCAATGGCCTTTCGAAGCGGCGATGATTCAGTTCAAACAAACTTTAAAATATAAGCCGCGTTCGCCTTGGCGAGATCGAAAATGGAACATAAAGTAAACCACAAGGCTTAATCCACCTCGCTGAAACTGTACCACAGAGGTACTGAAGGGTCGGTTCATTGGCCTAGAGGGAGCGGGAGCGCAGGAGGAGTGAGGGGGAGAAGCACCGAGCGTCAGCGCTGAACTCCAAGCGCCGCCAGCCAAGCGCCAAGCGCCCCAGACAGCCCAGCCAGCCCAGCCAGCTCGGCCCACCGCTGTCCAAGTGCCCAGGTCCGTCCGTGCAATAAAGCACACACCAAAGTGCGACCATTAGGAATAGGAATACGTACAATCAAGAACCGCTATTCGGGCAAATGCTAATGACTCTTTTTGTTATTGTTTTTATGTTGAAATGGTCTCATGAGCGGCCACTGGTGTATATTAGTCAGAGTCATGTGCGTAATGATCCGATCGTGTGGATTGCGCAACGGAAGAGATTGTTTTTTAAGACTCCTTTCATCGCCGGCGTTTGTTTACAAGCCATACTTTGGTAGCTACTTAATGACTAGACCAGAAAGTTAGGCTGTAACATTTTTTCTTCGTTTCGAAATCGACTCCAATATGAAAGTTAGAAAGTAGACCGATTCGCATTGTCATCATGGCCAGTTGGGCAATGCAATATCTGCGCGGATCTCTAATTAAAAACACATCAGTAAGAGTAAAGAGATATGCATTGCGAAATATTATTTAATCTAAAATAAAGCCAGCGGGTCGATGCTCGTTTCATTATTCGTTGTGAAAACAAGTGTCGAAATATCTCCGTCATGACCATGGCACGGATCTATCAACGTGTACAGGCAACAATAAGTACGTTACGTACTTTCACGATACAGCCATGGCCAGTTAAGTTTCAAAGAAAAATCGACTCCGTAAAAGCAATGGTCAAATTTTCTTAATTCTGGGCCTTTATGATACCAAGGTTTTTTAGTATCACCTTAACGCACCAGCAGATTCAATCACTTGTCCAGTCTCACTCTATTAAGTTTTACAATGCCAAAAAGTTGAAGAAACCTTGGTAACGTTCAAAACGTTCGAGAAATTGCATTTTTAAAAAAAAAACAATGTATGGGATTAGCCATATTACAATATTGGGAATAAACGATATACCAGTTAAGAAATAGGAACAATCCTCGTACCTGAAATAGCAGTGCGCAACTGCGAATGGATGATAATAATAATAATAATAAATGGATTATTTTTATAGCGCCGTTTTCGTGAGAAAATCACCTCAAAGGCGCTTTACAACATAATTTATCTAACCTATAACTTATCACTTAGACTTATATATAATAATTTATATATTAGATTAATTACTAATGGCTTACAGCTAAGATTTATAACTAGAAAATACGTAATTCAGACTTATAATTAGTGACTTACATCTAAGACTTATATAGATAGCGACTTACAACTTAGACCTGTAGCTAGTGACTTAAAACTAGTGATAGAGGCTTATAACTAACATATTTACATTTCAGACTAAATTATGTACAAAATGTTACTATTTACAAAATCAGAGCATAACCTGATATTGAACAGCAGTGGGGCGAGTATGTATGTGATACATCACAGCTGCATTTGTATGCTTCTGATCAGTTTGAGGGTAATATACATACATATACGAGTATATCATATTCTACATGTTAATGCTAGACAGATACCTTTATACGATTAAATTTAAAAATGTTATGAGCGCCAAAAGAAAAAGGAAGTTTTTACCGATATTAATATTATGTATATGTTTTATTGTTAGTTTTATGACATGGATACCAAAAAATGTATTTAATGAGTGATCTGAATTTAAAGAAAGGCATAGATATTAAAGGAATGATATTAATCGACAATCAATTACGCGCATTAAGAAGATTCGTCATTGGTAGAAATTTCTAGGCAATTTAGTAGTGTTCCTCCATCAAGGTATACAATGAAGGAAGTGCTCAAATTTCAGAAGCGCGAGAATCGAACAAACCGACAGGTAAACGAACAAGGATAAGAAGTCCCGCGTCCCTGCTGTAGATATGCAATTGCGAACAGATGGTATAGACAGTACTCGTATAGACATTCCATCAAAGTGAGCGATGAAGGAAACGCCAACATTCCAGAAGCAGCGAGTTTCAAACCACCGAAAGGTAAACACCCAGAATCGGCTCGTGACTAGGAGTAGGCGTACGCAATCCCCAAGAGCATTTCCACGGAATGGTATTCGGCCAGCAATCTCGGTCACTTCCGACGGCACGCTCCGTAAAGTATCAAAACAACCATAGCTTCACGGGAACCGAGTTTGTTTTTCCACTTTTATTATTTGGTGGGTTGCCTCACAGACCATCCGCCCACGACCCGCCACAGAGCCCGCCAGAACCCAACAGACTTGGAGGAGGTGAGTGATTGATGGAACCTGACAAGACCAGGATTTTTGGTTACCCGACCAACGAGTTTTAAACAAAGTCTCGAAACGTTCAGTTTGCTATTTTAAGTAAACCACATTTGCTCACTGAATTCCAAGCAAATCGAAATAACCAGAGCCTTCAGGCGTGGAGCATCGGTCGTCTGGTTTCAGCGGTTTGATTTAATTCGAGCAGATTAATGAGAGCATGCTCGTACTGCGTACGTTACGATTTTTTCATAACAGAGGTATGATTATGGAAGCGACTACAAAAACACATTCACTCGATGGCATAAATAAGGCATTAAGCTGCACGGTACATTGCTGTCCATTAATGGAAGACTTAAGTGTGAGTTGTTTGTTTTGTTTAAATTCAAATGGGAGTACAACCTCGGCGATCAATATTAAGTGCATTAATGTTCGGCGAATCAGAAAATTCGTACGGCTACTCTATTATTGTTTACATGTTAATTTTCCCCCTTGTTCTTGCTTTTCCACGCAAGCCATTAGGCATATCACTAACGAACGCCGCCCGCGGACCGTACGGTACTCTGATCGATTCAGGCCCCGGCCTCTTCCCGAATGCCCTAATCAGCAGGGGAAACGGTTCCTTGCCTCCTGCCACTAACACTGCCATAGGTGGTCGCCGCTCACACGCGAATTGCTCTAAACCCGCACTCACACCAGTACACAGGGCACGAGACCCGCACACACGCACATGGTCCGGTTGTTGCACGATATGCAAAGCCAAAGAGCAACGACCGGAGGCCATTGCCCCCGCGGCCGCTGTCAGAAATGTGTGTTCGCCGCCGTGTGACGTCATGGCTACGTCACGGCCCCCTCCACCCTACCCCCCCCCCCTCACCGCAAGCACGCTACAACCAGCGCTACGAGAACTTGCCTACCTCAATACCGCTGCACGCGCCGGCGCAGGCTATTCTTCTACATTCTAGATTCTTCCTTGCCAGATCAGGTATAAAGAATTCAACTGATAATCATCTAAAAACAAAATTATACGCACGCCAATCGCACAACAAGAAGAAAATGTCAAGTAACCAAATACTCTACCAGGAATTGCTTTTATCAAGAGTGCTTTGAACTGTCTTCAACTCTCCCGCTTCGATTGTCCTCGATCTTATCCAGGTCATTTTTCAAATATCTCAACTACATAACACTAAATAATTAAACAATATGTTATTGGCATACTGGTGTTTATTTATTTGTTATGAGGGTGATGCATTCTTCTCAGAAAGGTTCCATGGAATTGCAATGGAAAAGTTATGTAACAGTCGAAAATATAGCCGCAAGTAAAAATAAACGAATAATGTAAAACATTTCGCTGACGGGAGAGGAAAATCCGCGGTTAATATTGCGCAACAATCAGAGCGTTACATTCACAGAAATGTTTAATTCTAAATGATAATCGGAGAACAAAAGGATGCTTCCGCAGTAAACTTTAAATTCGTACTTGTTATGCGGTTTTGAGTAGAGTTATTATTGAAATAATGCACGAATCATACGTAATAAACAACAATTTTACTTGGTTAATTAATTATACATTTGTAAGTTATTCCATGATAGTATTTTAGCAGGTCGGGGCCATTTTAATTATTTGTTTTGATTGTTGTGAAGTTGGTGTGATGTACATATATTTACATCAATTAAGATTACAAATTAAATGTTAATTTCAGCACTGGCCGTATATGGAGAAACGAATAGTAATTGCAATATCATGCATTAATTACACTTAGTAATGGTTTATATTTAACTGAGCAACAAATTAATCGTCATTTGATGCTGGAATATTAACATTTAACCTCTGGCTTCAAAAATAAAACCAGAGTATCAATAGTTGGGCAGGAATTCATAGACTATCGAAATTTTGCAAGCAACGTGGTGGCTAAAAATTTCTTCGGCAATCATTTGTAGTTTCTATTAGTAACCGGTAATCGTCTACAATCGGTTATGCGTATGCTATGAGCTACGAGAACAGCGAGGGTGAGAGTCTGTGCCTGTCGATGCGGCAAGAAGATGAAGGTATCGTGCTTCCCTGACGAGAAATTTCCCTCGTGCACTTTCCCCCGCCCTCCCCTCCTCGCCCGCCGACGCCCGCGGTAATTTTCCATTTCCCACGCGTTCTCAACTTTCATCGGCCATGCCAGCTTACCGCATAGCCATCGCGATAGAAATAATAGTTTGTTCGCTCTCTGTCTGGCCAGCTGCAATCCGAATCGCGTGTCCCATTCTCTCGCCTAGTTCAATGCACCGTAAGCAGACGTAAACAGAGTTCGCTAGAGAGGTACTCATCACGGTGTAACATGACGAGAATATAGCTCGGCCATACACAGCGTAGCATACTCGTACATAGCACCTCAGTACTTGTACATGGCATCGGCCGTTGATTGATGCTTTTGACGCGTATTCGACAGAAATAGAACTCTCGAAACGATTTGGAGACGAGAGCCAATGATGAGCATTTCACAGACCAAAATACCAAGACACCGATTCGAAACAAAATGCAATATAGGACTGCTATACAGGGCCAACAACTGACTAATACTGGGAATTTTCCCGTTGAATAAATGTACAAAGAAAAATCGTTAAAAATAATTAAGCTAGGCAGCTACAAAAGTTGTTCTGCTGTTGTATTTCAGGCGATATTCAGCGAGCATTGTGGCATAAACTGGAATGTTCTCCGGACAGATGTGTCAATTTTCATTTAGTTACAGAGCCGTTTGCACTCCTCGAAGCGGAGCCGGTTCGACCGACATCGCTATGCGACCACTGTCTCTTTGAACTCGAATAGTGCTGACCGAGTATCTTACATGCCCGCTGCCCGATGTTCACACCGCGGTTGCCACCAATCTTTTATGCATCTCCTAAACTCTAAGCCATTGTTTGATTTGAGTGGGTTATTACAGAAATAAATGTTGAACAACGAGGTTTTGTCGTCATACCTATGTTGAATTTAAGAGAATTGCGAAATGATGATTTGAAGGAAAAAAATATGTTTTTCGTAACTGTTTTTTGCAAGGATTGTGGTGAGACTGTTGTAGCCTATAATTTAAAGTGTCGCCAAATGGCGCTGATAATATAGTACGCAATACACATTACAACATGTGTCTCGCGGAGTTTAGTTTTAGTCTCGTCTTATTCAACCGGTGACGGGAGGCCGCAGATAGTAGGCAGCCCTGGAGAGACCGCAAATACCTGAACTCCTACTAGAAATGACTCCGATGACACGGCTGTTAGACTTCCTATTCCCTGACGGAGCAACTAACGGGACAGCCGGTTGCGTCAGGTTGTGTTGCATATAATCCGATGCAACTCGCAGACCGACTTTTTCGCAAAATGCGGAAGAACTCCGTTGAACTCGGTGTCTGTGCCGCAGCCCGCTCCCGTTTCAGAAACGAGAACGGAATGCCGCGAAAATGCCCGATGTTGCCCCGTTACGGCCGGGAGCTAAAAGGCGCCTATCGCCTGCACCAGCAACATATATCCAGCCATCACCATCCATCGCCAGCTATTACCATAGGCACAATAAACACATACAATATTTAAGTATTCAGTTCATGAGATTCGAGGAAGAAAATCTGTAAAATAATACAAAACGTGTTTTCCAGTTGGGGGTTTAAAACGTGTTATGTTATTACGTTGCGCGATACTTGAAATATTTAGTAAACAGATCACAAGATCCAGATACTGATATATAAAACCGCATCTAAGGTGCCATAAACGCGAGTCCAATTGGCAGATATCCTTAGCCCCTCGGCGGAAAGTTCGTTTTCCAGGTTTCCCGGGCGAGTGGGAGAGCGAGCCGCGGCCGGGAACGCGAACGGAGCCACCCGGAGCGCAGGAACGCAGGAAGGTGTTCTGTACTGGGTCAACGAACCAGAGGCTTCTATTTAGTCGCGGTGCGATCTATTTGAGCGATATGCAGTTACCCGCGCCCGAGTGCCGGTACGTGCTCGGCCCGCGAGTGCGTGACACACTAACTGTGCTGATGATGAGACGTGTCGTCACTGCTGTTTTCCTGGTAATCCGATAGTATGGCCTACCTATTTTCATGCCGAACACAAACGGTAAATTAATATTTTATGCAAAAAAAACCTTCATCCAATATTTTTTGCGAAAATCAGAATTCGATTTATTTTTACTCAAATTCACACAAAATTGAAGAAATTTTCCCAAGATTAAATTAGGACAATTTTCTTTGATTTTATAAGTAAATCCACCCGAAAATCTTTTCCGTGTGCACAGCTTTTCGTATGAAATTTACAGGCCAACGCACCTATCGTTAGCCTGCAACAATACTTATGAGCTATGTAGCGTTGAAATACCCAATTAACCCCTTCAGACCTGTTTTAAAACTAACAGTGGTAGAACATATTGATGCTGGTAGAGTTATTCGAAATTTTTGGTTACCTTTGTGTTTTTATTTAAAAGTTATTGTGTTTCTCAAAAAATGTTAAATCATACACTGCATCCAAAAATAAAACGTTTTATTAATTGAGAAAAAAATAAATAAACAATAAAACATACCTCCAAAACGTAGATTTAAAAAATCGGTATGGATTAAACACAAAAATCACCGTTCAAAATATAAAATTTTCTACCGCCTGAACGAGTAGGTCAAATTTAATAAAAAAATAGAGCGCAAAGTCAGTAATAATAATAATATCTTTATTGTAATTAAATTTAACTATAACGAATCCAATTAAGAGTGCCCAATAGACAAACCAGACAGAACCACACACTAAACATACCTCAATGCAACACTAACTCAAAACAAAACACCTTTATTCAACGCGCTTCACAAAATTTTAACACTTCATACAGCGAGATCGACTTATTCAACTCACCCCTTATAATTTCAAACCAAAAATCAATAAATAACATTCACACAATACATATTACTATACACAAACTAGACCCTCTCCCTTTCCCTTCCCCTCCCTCCCATTATCCTAACCTCATAGGCTAACCTTGAAACTTTTCTTTTCTTTTTTTTTTAAACTGAATAATTTAAATACTTAACACTTTGCACTCCTATTGGAACCTATTATTGGTTCATTTTTTAAATATATTTGATAAATTTAATTATTGCTGTAAACTGTTGGTTTTCCAAATAAAATAAAATAAAATAAAAGACATGTATAATATAATAATGGAAGTGTATAGTGGTTTATAAAGTAGAATAGAAAATAATATATTAACAGTTATTGTTGAAGTTTCACATAACCCGCCTTACTAGACTATCCTGTGTTGAGGCAGTAATTTTGCTAATTATTTTATAATTTTAAAATACCTATGAATACACACTTATATTAAGATATGCTTCGTAAATCGTAATACCAACTATTGGAAAACGAAAACAGACAATTTGTATTCGCTCTCGATAGGGAGGAAAAAAATCTGAAATTTATGTATTTTCAAATACCTTAAAATACTAAAAGGGTTAATAACTGAATACAAATATGGTGAGACTTTTCTTTATATTTTTTAAAGTTGTAAATTCTTGCTTGTCGTTTGGGTGCAATAATTTATTATACAGTTAAAGTAACTATCTCTAAACAAAGAAACAACGAAACATTCATTTGAAAATTTTTATTCCATTCCAAACATTTTTTTTTCAAAATACATAAATAATAAAGTTCTTAAGTAGGTATATGCTTGTGTTTTCCATTTTGAAAATATTCTACCTATATGAACCTTCTTTTGGATATGTAATCTGTGGCTAACAAGGATGGTATATCTATGGGCTAAGCTCAATACAACATGGCGGGTTCCATGTTTTACACACTAATTTTAAAACGTTATGGCAACATTTTTACATATTGAAAATCAATCAAACTACTCTCTAAACCTTCCCGGCACTAATAAGAACAAACTGTGCTATTTTCAGCGAAACCGGTAGAGTGATTTTCCAGAAAATCGAGGACACACAGATAAACAGTAATTTTTATATATAGAGATATATACAGTATATGCATGAGTGCTAAAGCGGATATGTAACATAAGAAGTTACAAAATGCAGTCAAGCAAACGCCCTGAAAGAAGAAGTTCCAAGAGCCAGTTTAAGAATTCTTTCACTTCCGCGTGGAATTTTTCTCCACTGTGAACTCTGATACCTTTACTACGTCAGTTCACAGTTCAACAACCTCCCGAGCCGTAGACAGCGGGGATTGAAAGAAATCCGCACACACTCAAGGCACCCGAAGTGGATACTCCACCAATACTTCAACGGCGGTAGCGTAATATCGTCCGGGAAGGAAAATGGGAAACGAAGGGAACCGGGGTTATCGACCTGGGACGACCTTCCGGAACGGCGGGGCGATGAACTCCGCGAATATGGGTCACACCGGCTGCGAAACACCCGGGCAATGCCCTCCGCTGTACCTACCGGCCCAGTCATCGGGATACGCCGGACGTAGTAGACTGGAGTACCTTAGTATTGGAGTACTACACCAGCGGGAGACCTGGAAACTCACGTCGGCAGGGAAAATCAATAGGGAAATTCCACGTAAATGGACCTGAGCGCACCCGGATACAAGTAACAACAATTTTTAAAGTATGTTATTATTCAATACAGAAAAAAATATTCAAATCAATTTAAGGTTAAATGAAATGTAATAGCGAACACAGATGGGGCTAATTTAAATATTTTCGAAAAAATCACTTTGAGCACGTAATGCTTGTAAATATTGAAATGAATTGTTTGTTGGCGGGTATACAGTATTCACACGGAATATACAATGGAATAAATTATTATTGTTTGCTTAGCTCAAGTTCTTCAAGCAGCTTTCAAAATTAAAATATATTATTATCGTATTCCGTATGCACAACAACCAACAAACAATTCACCTCAATATTTAAAAGAATTAAGTGCAAAATTGCTTTTTTTCTAAAATATTTACTTTAGCGCCATCTGTGAGCACGAATAACATTTCGTTTACCCAAAATAATATTTTTAAGTCGTTTTTGTGAGATAACACAAGAGTCTCAATTAATTAGAACAAGTGAAACAATGGCATTGTTGGTTTGGAGAATGCTATGATGCCGAAGGAATTGAGGAGAGGAAGGAGATGTCAGCACCTGTCTATTCAGATCTAGTCACAAAACAAAGTTGTATCCATTTTAAGTAATTTATTGATTCTAATCATTAATAGGGCGATATTTAGAGTATTTCACGGCCTCCGTGGTTGAATGGTTACAATTCTCGGCTACGAATCCGGGGGTCGCAGGTTCAAATCCAGACGTGCGCAAGTAAATTTTATGTGTGTGTGTGTGAATAAAATATTGTATAGTGTTCTTGCGGCACGTTTTTAGAGTGGTAGATACTTTCAGTATCGCCCAGGTGAAATACCACCATTCAGAATCGAAACATTGCTTGGAATGACTTTAGCCGTGTTTTGCTGACTGAATATGAATAGCCGGTTACTAACCCACCCTCTTCTTCTCCTCCTTCTCCTCTCTACTACCTTCAGCCCCACAACGTACCAACATTAAGTATGCCGTAGTATCACTGTCTCCAGACGGTTGAGAGCAATTGGAACTCTTGCGCGGTACTCAAATAAAAAATAAATAAAAAAATTCTGAAACGAGGTTCAAATAATATTTAATTGTAATTTTACCATCGAGGTTGTCGACAGGGTACTATTTTTTATAATTTAATTTGCATTTATATTATTAGGGGTAGTTTGGCACTCTTTTGGCACCCTGGGCACAAACGATGTATTTTGATCGTCAGCTCGATTATGTAATTCGATACAAAAAGGAAAAAGAGAATTTATTCATTCCACACAAGGAAGCCTCCGAAAAGCCCTTTATCTGTTACAATAACAGCCTTATCACTTTAAATATATAGTCAAAGATAAATTATTCTTCATTAATAAAACCCAATTAAGCGATAACCAAAATACTCGATAACAAGTCTTATTGTATCGATCATATTATCGGTATAATCCGTTTTTCTCTTCAAATATTTTATTGTGAGTCGATATCATAATGATAAAAGCTCGCGCGGTCAATGACCGGAGGTGAATTGACGACACGATGACATGATTTTTTTTTTATTTGACACAAAAACAGATGTCGTTGACAACATTATATTGAATTGATCGTTTTTTTACAGCTAATTAATTGTCTCTGGAAATTTACGTCATCTCCCTAATAGCCTGGATATTGCTGAAAAATGCAGAATATAAAGAACAAACTTTACTACCCGGTTTCGCCTAATATTTGGACTAAAAATAATATGAAGGAAAAACAACACATTAAATTTTTTGGAATAACTTATTGAAGTTTATAAATCTCATTGCAATATTTAATCATAGAAGATGAAAAAAAAATCTGGATAATATTGGTATGTCTTAAAAGTGAAATATAAAATCGATAAAAATCATTAGCTCAGTGGTTAAAGCATTGTCCTGGTAAAACAGGGGTCCTGGGTTCGATTCTCAGATGCGACTGATACTTTTTATTTTTATTTTGTGTTTCATGTTTCATTCGAGATTTGCTAATATTATCTTCTTCAATTATTAAAAAACCATGGTTTGTTGTCTTATTTTTAACTATGTAAAAGATTTTTTAAATTTCTATAGCTCATGATGGAAATAAAGTTGAAATAAAATCAATCAAGAAATTTTGAAAAGAAAAAAACTGCAGCTGACAGTTCAAGGGTTATCGCTGCTTTTCAGTATTTTAGTTTTAAAATCGTTTTATTCGTTGACGACCTTTCCTTGATAGAAATAATTTTAAAATATTAAGTATTGAATATGGAGCATCGGGTACACAATTTTACCATCCACTGAGTGTTGCTCATCTAATGTTATTTAAACTAATGGAATTCTATCATTAGTGCCAAACGGTAAACAAAGCACTTAACAAAATATTGTGCCGAAGGTGTCACAGATTCGTTGGAGAACCGTTAAAAAAGGAACACTTACCCGAGATAATAGACTGTGTCTTATGTCAACAGCTTCCCGCACTTTAAATCGACTCAAACTAAACTTAACAGTTACTATTACTAAATTTACCCTTTAAAAATACACAACATTAACAAAGTTATAAAATTTTATTGAAACAATATAATTAAGAATTTCAGTGAAAAATATATATTTTTTAAAACCTTCGTGTAGTTTCCGAATAAGTTTTTTTGTTTGTTGTATATGATGTACATTCATGCAAATATTAACAATTATTAATTGTAGAAGTCTATTTAAAAAAAAAAATATCAAATGTTATTATTAAATTTTGGTTTTTATTTTATTATTGCAATAGCTATTTCTGCGTTCAAAAGTGCAATAGCTGTCACAATAATAATAAAAAAAATTTGATGCTTGCAGAACTTAATTAAAATATTATAATATTTGATTGATTTTAATTTGAAAAACAATTAACAAAAAAACAGCAGATCTAAACGATCTTGTGTAAATAATCTAATATTCTGGCAAATATTGTAAAAAAATAAATATATATTATTAATAAAAAGTACTTTGTTTAAAAGAAACAGTATTTAAAGCTTCCCTATATATATATACTATACTGTTTATCCTGATGAGAGAAGCTTTGCTTCTGAACCATGTAGATATTTATATATTAAAAACAGTAGTATAAAGAAACTACTTCTTATTAATTATATTAATAATGATGCCACAAAATATTTACATATAATAATTTGACTAGATTTCCTAATTACAATATCTTAAATATTGAAAAAATATAGCAACTATTATAATATATTTCTTTATAATATTTCCCAATGAGACTCGTTCCTCAAAAGATTAGACGTTATTTTTTTTTAATAATCCTAAATATTTAAATAATTGAGTTAGGTGAGGTGAATGAACCGAGATCTCGGCAAACTTGCCCTGTGTCTCCTTGTACCGTGCAGATGTGAACGAACTCGAAAAAAACACAGGTAAATATTATTTTGTGCTAAAAGCTCATACTGCTATCATGAGCAACACTTCCTGTCATTGTGTTGCCCGTGTAACTGTAACCTGGACCTGGGGAAATGATCAACGAATCATCGGTTGACGCACACTCGATGATGAATTATATTGTCTGGCAGGTATAAGCTACATGGTACAAAATTATTAAAAAAACTACCATGCAAATTAAACGATATCATTCGAAATCAGCACATTTAAAATATCATTGAAATGGCATTTAGTGACGAGATCTGAACTCCCAGATACTTGGAACTTTTCGTGCTTCACTCCCACTATCTGCGTATAATATAGGAGTTCTGGTATTGTTGAAAATGATCCAATTTATCAGAAAGACCCATTGTACATTGACTCTTAAGAAAAAATAAGTGATAGTATTTAAAAAAAAAACCTATGCAAGAAAATACACGCGCTGCCCAAAGTTATTCAACTCTAGGATATGGTTTTGATACAGACGTGTGTTATAAAGACAGCGACCGTTGACTCCAGTATCCATAAATCGCATTAATTAATTGATCCCACAGATGATATTAGCATAAGAAACGAGTAGGTACCGTTTGTGGGGTCTAATACCAACAAAACTGTTAAATCCGAAAAGCCGTGTTTTTCGCATATCAAAAAAACGATTTACATTGATTTCAGATTAGCTAAAAAAAACCTGTTCGATCTTTATACCGAAAATATACTAAAAAACAGTTTTTCGTAATGGCCACGACGTTTTGTCAAACGAACGACCAACCTGTACCAAATAGACCTGACCCAGAGCGGTCGACGACCCGCGACCACCTATTTAACCTAGCGCAACATGTATTGCATATTTCTCTCGGCGAGTGACTTTCTGCCACGTCCCAACATATTCCACAGTTCTGCTGTTTGTTATAACATTTATCACGATTATCCTTCACTCTAGCGACAAGGCGGCCGCAACTGTTTTTGCTTTTTGCTACAAAACCTAGCAATAATAAAGTACTGTTACGCGAAAGCATGTGCTCGACTGAATTTGACGCTTTTGAAACCGATGTTTTCTTAGTGTAAAGATTGCTTATTGGAGTATTATTTTAATTGAGCTCTCGCAAAGAAATCGGTAGCAATGTCCTATAGCAGCTGACAACAGAATCTGTGTTTCGTGTGCTGATTACCATGACATCTTACTGTTTCTATTGTTCTAAGAAATATTTGTAATAATTTGCACTAACCATCTTCTCAGTTGGACAGGGATAATTTCACTTTGTGTTTGACAACAACTGAAGCAGATAATAACATCATTGAGCACAAAAATGTTAGAAATTAAAACAGATTTGTTACATCCGAATATCTTGGTCCCTTTGAAAGGCTGCTACATTCGACAAAGAGTGATTGATTTGTATTTTTTGATAGCGTGGCCTGTTTGCCTTTGCATTTTGTTCGAGGTTAGTCTCGGCGGAGTCAGTTTCTCGACTGCAACGCGGGTCATTGGCCGCTCGGCAGCAGAAGACGGACAGTGGGACGGTCGCTGGTCGTAGGGAATTGATGAAATAGCCAGCGATATCTAGATCGCCTTAACAACTGCATAATTTATATCCTACAGACGTGGTGCAAAGTTCATGCACATACATCGTGCTCTCGTGCAGAAAACAATTTATAGCTCAATCTATTTGACCGATTGGCCGGCCTAGATGAGCGTTATTTAAAGCCTCATTTCACTGCAGTTACGTTAAATGATTTGACAATTTAAATCTCAGCTTCCTAGTCTTGTTTGGTGGTAATTCTTAACAATTACAGGAAGTTGAATGGGCTTCAATATAAATATTGATCTTGCGGGAGATGGAAAAAACTATACAATAGGTAATAAATGAGTAAGTAATAATTTTAATATAACAAATGTATAATGTAAATCGGTACCTATATGACATTAGATTACCTATATTTCAAAAACAGCGTTTTTTTTATTTAATCCTCTTTTGTATATCACATTGTTGATGATGTTGTCCATTCTGATCACACTATAGTTCAGTTATATGCGGCTCAAATAAAGGCATAAATTAGAAATCGTCAACACTTTGACATATTATTACACCTTCCACTGGGTGGGGGCAACCGACTCGGGAATCAAATCAAATTTCTAATTTATTGTGTTTACCACGACGCCTTGCGAAATTCTCTGAATCGATACATTTATAAAAAGGATCACATGTCAATAAACCTGAGTTTCGTAATCTTCCATTGCAGTTGGGATCTAAATAATTAACCATTGTTTGACATATATAAGGCAGCTATAATTTTGCTATGATGTGCTTCGAAGTAGTAGGTAAATATCAACATATTCAGTCAACACGAAAACATTTTGTGATTTGACTTTAATGGTCGTGAACTTTAATTAGATTAAGTCCAAGCCAAAAGCATTAGTCGTCAGTGAAATTGGCACAAAAAACAAACCATAATGTTAAACTCAACAATCAAATTATTTGTCAGCGTACTCAAAACGTTTTTGCGTCGAAATTATGCACGAGTTTTATTTGTGTGGCATCAAGGCTAAACAATAATAAATGGAATTTTGGCCAACCAGGTGAATGAACTGCGCCATTGTCGTTTACTCGGAACGATTATGATGGTGTCGAAAATACGTTGGAAAATAAAATACGTATCACGTTTGTGTAACACAGTTTATCAAATTTCAACTTACCAAGAGGGAGGGACACTTTACAAATTGCAAACTAAGACATTTCATTCATTTGAGACCGAACTCGTAAGAATATTGAATTTAGTTTATTAGCTATGAGAAGTGCATAGAATAAGTAAGACAATGCGTTTAAAATACTCGACTTATCATCTTTGAATATCTAGTTAATGATTTCATTTCAAAATGACGACATGCGAGTGTTTTGATCTCCCGGATGGGTTAGTACGTCTATTCGTGACGTAAGGAATGTAACGTTGAGTTGTTTACATCAATCGCACTTCCTAGCATTTTACTATTGACTGTTGACTAATATAACTGTGTATGTTCTATAGATCTACGTGATTTCCGATACGTTCCTAGTGCGTCATAAGGTCAATAACCGCCTTTGCTAAACCTCCGCCGCAATCCGAGGATTCCTGTTGGGTATTAGCTAATCATAGGTAGAAGGCTGTGACTCAATATTTCTGATAACTGGAAATAAATTTAAAACCGCTTCAATGAAAGACATAAATTCTCGTATGTTTTCAGTGGGTTATATATTTCACTAAGTTCAAATGACGGTGAGTTGATCTCATTTTAGAAAAGCACGATCGGAACAATCTAAAAAGTTCAACGAAAAATAATGTGTTCATCACAACGTTAATTAACTTTACGAAATTCGTCGATAACAATCAATCAAAAATTCGTTACGTTATTGTGACGGTAGAAGATTGAAATTTTAATCAGATTTTTCAGTTGATCACGAACTGAGCCAATTTTAAACATGTGAGAGGAACTTGTTAATCGAAGATATGGACTAATTATAATACGTTGAAAAATTCTTAATTTGGTAGCTTTTGATTGGAAGTTTTGATAAACCTTTCATTGCCGATTAATGGGAGGTTATAGTCAAAGTTACTTACATGACCGGTGGAGTTTGATGTAAGGAATTTAACCTACATTTTATTTTATATTTATTTAACGGTCATTGTAACAATGCTACACCATTGTTGAAGGGTTCAATATGCCACTCGAACCGATATACGGTCAGAGAATATTGCCCTCGTCCCAAAAACAATCTCCTTTGTTTATCGATTAAAAATAAAATAATCTGCCACACAACGTGTTCCCTGATCAATAGCGGATCGAGATCGTGACCGGAGAGAACTGTTTTATTTATTGTTACATCGGCAGCCGTAGCCAACTTGGAAAGTCACCGTTTTCATGACTGAAAATAATGACTTAGATTCGTAATCAATCATTAACGAAAAATGATAGATAACTAATAAACGGTGTTGAGAATAATTGAGATCGTTTTGTAAACTGTTGCGTAGAAAAACTTAATGAGAAGTTGAATTCTGCGGGAATTTAGAAATCTCAATCAATCCGATCATTATGATCAGTTTCGTGACTTTCTTCGCTCATAGAAACCGCTTGAAATAAGGTTTGGAGTGATTGGCCATACGTACTACAGGCAGAGTATTATATTATTACAAGGAATTTTGTGGAAATCTTGACGAGTTTTTCGATTTTTTTTAATATTAATTTCTGTTATGATTAATTAGTAGAACTCTACTTATTATTAAGTAATTTGATCGAAACTCCGCTTAAAACAGGGTTTTGTATTATTGGACTATGCACCAAAATCATGGTTTATGGCAAGAGAATTACAGCGAATTTGCGAGTGCGAGATTTGAAGATCCGGATCGAACTGTTGGTGACGACTATTTAGATCTGCAGAACCGCCCAGAGTTAGATACAAAGCCCGCCCGGTGGTAGTGACAGAGCTGGTGGGCCCATCGGGTCGATTGTTTCATTTGGTGTCTGCGTTTATAATTCGGGCAGATATTGCGCCGGCGTTTCTTGCCGCCCACTTTCGCGGGAAGAAAGCGACGAGCGTTTTGTGAATTTATAGTCGATTGCGTTCCACGTTGTGTTTTTTTTTTGCCTCGACAGGCCAATGACGCCGCGGCCGCATAATTTCTCTTTTGCGTCAGAGTAACTAGTAACCGTCCCGGAGCCCAAATATCGTACGTAGCGTCACTACTTTATTACTTGTTATGCGATGACTGGATTCGTCATACTCGTACATGGTTATGGAACAACCCAACTAGGCTAATAGATAAATACTTCTAATAAAACCATCATATATTGCGCACTACAGATAGCCTATTTGAAAGTTCTGAGAAAATTGGATAGGCGCAAAATAAACTACCAAATGACTCAATGTGCAAGAAAACTAACGATATTCAGGTAATAATAATAATAAAAATTCGATGATTTATATAGCTCCGTTTTTTGTGAAAAATCACCTCAAGGGTGCTGTACAAATATATTTATTTTCTTATGACTGACAAATTGTATTCACCAATCCGTAATGCCAAACTATATTATATACAATACATTTGACCAATTAACGTGGTGCCGCGTTAAAATATACATATTATTATTTTTATTTACAGGCAGATAATATTATACAGGACCATACTTAACTGGCACTTGAGGTAAACACTGTTTTTTGGCGAAATCTATACATGATTTTGCACGCAGGAATGTAAACCTCGGAACACATTACGAAGCAATTCATACAGTTTCTAACAAACAAATTTGTTTATACCACTCAATGTTAACGATTGAAAATAAATTACGTAAATATAGTAAATCGTATGCGTTAAATCCATATAATGGTTAAATTATAAAACATAATGGAATATTCAGCACTCAAAAACTAATGCCAATATTTGAAAAAATCTTTCAGGAAACTATTCTTTTCTGTTCACCAAATCATCAATACTCCTGAGTGATACAGGTTTGCGCTGTCGCGTATCTATGAGCATTCTTATTTGCCGACCATTTCAGCATTTAAATGGGACATTTCGCATTAAATTAAACATGATGCATATTGTGTAATGTCGTACATAAAGAGTCGTCAAGCGGATGATATAACTGGCATTCGCCCCACAGTCTCTATGCATCGTGGTGTAACAACCATTTTACGAGGATATTTTATTCTATTCTCATTTGAAATGTAGAATTCCCGCGCAGAGCGAGTCACATCACAACGGTAGTTCCCCGCGTCACGATAGTGGGACTCCATATAAGCATTGTCCCCGATTGTTGAACCCTGAGCACCCATTTAAAAGGTATTAAGTTTAGTCAGAAGCAGATAGCAACTAACTGGCATTCGAAGTAAATATTGCGGAAAATACGAGATATTACTATAAAAACAAAAATGTACAAATATCTGTTTGTTTGCGAGACATAGCATAAATTCTCAAACGGCAAGCTCTGGCCTAATGAAAGTTGCAGCACTTATTCTATATAGAATTGGTGTACTAACACAACTACTTTCAGCCTTTAAAGGTATTCCTATCATGTACTATTGAGCTTTGAAAAATCTGTTCAACTGTTGAATGTATAAGTAGCCACGTTCCATTTTTTAACATCTAGATATCGAGCAATATTTAGTTGTAAAGCTAGTTTAATGAAATAAGTCAAAAATATTTTTTCTGAATTCTTCTCTTCGTTTGTTTTTACTCATAAGTGTGCATTTTTTATGTGTATAGCTAAACTGAGCTTTTTTGGCTGAACGGTTTCGAGTATGCGTCAGGTAATGGGTACCCATTGCGCGTTCGTCTCCCACCGCATTGCGTCCCTCTTTCTGACGTCCGGTGATATCCCAGGTATTCTACAGCGTTTCTCGCTCCTCGAGTTCGTTCTACCGTTACCTGCACCGCCGCCACTCCGGATGAGGCCTGGAATGTACAACTCACGAGTTTGCAGACCTTTCCTAGTCGCCATCTTCCCTCCATAGATTGTGGCCAAATCAGATGGGAGATCTGGAACGAAATACAATGAACCACCAGCGCTGATTTATCGGTGATTGGTGCTGATTCTAATCCGAAATAGACGAAGATAAAGTCGACAGCCGAAACAATTAAAGCGTTTTCTTAACGATTTTGTAAAGCACCTGTCCGAGGCTTGAAGCAGAAAGAAAGAAGCTATTATTACGTCACAAGAGGCCTCCTATGGCTACAAGAGTAATGACCTCCATTGTAAATATTGTTTTGGGTTGGAAATCTTGTTTAAACTGGCTTATTTACTTTTGGAGTATTTGGATCCCAGCAAAGGAGGTCAGATATTATGCAATATTAAAAATTCCAGAATTAAAATAGGTAAATAAAAATGTTCCAAAATCCCCTTACTGTCTAACAAGCTCTTCTTTTCGATTCTTTCGATTATACATTCTTAACAATGTTCCAACCCACGTAAAAATAGGCAAAAATAAAGCTGTTAAAACGGGTAAAGGTAATAAAGGGCAGTATTACAATTATCGCGAAGTTACGATAGCTGTGTAATGAGTAGCTATTACAGCCGTCGTCCCTTTCTTTCCCTCTACAATGTGGTAATCTTTCCCTTTCCCGCGCACGGAGAAATGAATGAAAGAAAAACAAGCCTAGTAGAGTAGCAACTATAGTAGCGAGTAGAGAGTATGAGAGGTGTGGGAGGGAGACAGGTGATCGCCATTTATGGCCAGAGTTCAGTCACCCACCTCGTCGCCACAACAAGAGGGGTAAGGAACCCATCTTATGAAAACTCTGTACCGTATTAATCCCTGATAACTCAAGAAATATGCTAGTTTCTAATGAAAACTGTGCACTGTGCAGCATTGATTGTGTAATTTATCGTGGTCAGAATTGAGGTTCAATAAACTTATTGACCAAACTTCATAAAGACATTGAAACCTTTACTAATTTGGTTGGAATAAACAAAATATTAGCCCATAATGTTTATATCAACCAACAAACCTAAATATTACTGCGAAACCAACTTCGAGCACTTTTTGTTCAAAACTATGGCACTTAGTAAAATTGTTACCAAAAACAACGGTTGAACAAGCCAACGTTTACAACTTTACCATGCGCTGTATTACAATTATCAGCAATTTTCATTGTGGCTTACTGAAAACCAAGTTCCGTCGAATATGAACTAAGCACGCTGGCACTTAGTCAGCATGTCAGTTAGTTTACGTTCGACGGTGTGTGAAAGCAATGACTTAGCTGCTCGGGGTGTCCAGTTTGCCGGCATTTTCCCCCGCTAGTGAGCGGCGTCCACCGGAGCTCGTTGACCCGCCGGCGCCGGTCAGTGACCCGCTGCCCGCGCGAAAACAAAAGCGTTATGCGCTCCCGATAGATCGTTGCACTCTCGCCGCTTGCGAAATACATTTCGCCACAACTTGGCGCACGCGACACGGGAAAATAGACCTTACGAACACTGAACCGACCCGCCAGAGCTGCGTGACCCAAAAAAACAACTTACGAAGTTATCTGATTTCGACCGACTCAACTGGCCTATATATTTCGAAGAGATATCTGCCTACGCGGCGTTCTGCTTTCCCGGTATATATATAATGAAACATCAGTAAAAAGTAAAGGAAATATTTGCATGTGTGAATTAAATTTAGACTACGCGTTGTACGTGACGAGCGACGGTTGAAAATAGGCGAGTTAAAAATAGAAGTATTTTTACAAGTGGGTGTAGATTGATCAGCGTTCATCCTATTCGATTAATGAAATTCTGATACATCGTTTAGATTGAATTCTAATGTTTCAATTTTTTTCAAAATTCAATTTTTCTATATATGAAAACGAATGTTGGTCTGTCTATCCTCGATTTTCTCTAAAATTACTCCACCGGTTTCCCTGAAAATAGCACAGTTTGTTCTTATTAGTGCCGGAAAGGTTTAGAGAGTACTTTAAATTAAATTCAATATGTAAAACTGTTGCTATAACATATAAAAATTAATAAGAAAAACATTGAACCAGCTATGTTGTATTTAGGTTAGCCCATTGATTACATATTCAAAATAAGGTTTTGTTTGGGTAGAATAATTTCAAAATGAAAATTTGAAATAGGTACCTACTTAAGAACTTTATTATTTAGTTATTTAAAAAAAAAATGTTTGCAATTAAACAAAATTTTCAAATTAATGTTTCTTTGTTATTTTGTTTAGAGATAGTATTAGTCATCAAAAGGCATTACTTTCGCTGTCAAATCAATTATGGCATTCAAATAAAAATAAAGAATTAACAACTTCATAACTTAATAAAATAAAATCCCTAGCAAAGCCGGGTACACATCAGTTAGTAAAATATAAAACACGTGTTTTTTTTTAATTTCTGCGAAATACTCGTAGATTTGTTTTTCCAAAGCGACCGCATAGTAATATATTATGTCTACAAGTGGGTAGGTACATTTTCGCGGTAATCCGGTAGGCAGAGGCATAATAGGCGGTTTCAAGTGTAGTGCACCTACGGTCACTGAACCATCGGGAAAGAAGCGCGAAATACGTACTTACCCGTATATATATATATATTATACCAGGCCATAGCAAGTAGTATTCTAGAAACAACATGCACCCATTTCTACTAGAGGCGTCCACACAACTGTTATACGACCGCGGCATACTCGTACATAGAAGCAGCCACTATTCTGTGGTACCTACTCTACGGCCAAGTTACGTAACGTACAGGATGGTAAGCGCGTTTATGAACACCCATGTTCAAAAACGGATTTTCTCATCATTGTTTATTTTATTTTTGCGATGGTACCGACGATTTCCCGCTCTTTTAAATTGATGATTAGAAAAAGATCGTTTGTTTAAATCAGAAAAATTAATTCCATTTTAAATTGATGGTCGCGTACGAATATTGTTTTGCATTAGCAAAAATGTAATAATTTAATATGATAATTACGTTAGGTGAGGTTTTTCGTAAGAAAACACTTTGTGGTTTGACATTATAAATACATAATATATGAAATATATCACTTTGTGTGTATGTATATATATATATATATGGTATGTTTTAGTGTTAGTTGATAATATATTACTTTCCTGAGGATGTTTAGGTAAGCGAAACCAGTTTGAGACAAATGTATCAATAAATGTATGGTTAATACCATTTAAAAAATATATTCAATGCTAGAGAATGTATTTTCCAGAGAAGAGTGGAGCGGGAAAAGTATTATGTAGTAGTCCATGATCAAGATGGTTAAATTCTCAGAAAGGTTTTTAAAAATAATACAAGTTTCCCACGAGCATTATTAAGGCACAAGAAATACGCTATAAGATCAGATAACGAATCAACACCGCATAGAACCTTCTTCTAATTTCTTTGTTATATTTCAGATAGGTACTGAACAAGGCCTGAGCTTGGTTTACATGGATTATTATTTATTATTTACGAACGCAACGGAACAAAACACTGCCGCTGAAGAATGTCGAAGATTTTTTCCCTGCCGTGTTTACTTTACTCTAGCTGGTCAAGTTCGTTCGTTGACTCCGCACTTAGACTCTTATTGGCGCTAGGAAAAAATACACAAAGAGCTCTGCGTATTGTGAACCCGGGTTCAGCAGAACTAACTGTAATTCCGGCAGTTGTCACTGGGGCCGAAGCGTACGCACGACAGATTGCAAAATGAAAAATATTCGCGAAAACACGAAATCGCCAAACCGTGTCAAGCAAACAATAACCTAATAGGATTCGAGCAAGAATTTTATATTTGCAGAAATCCACGGTGCAAATACATTTTTTCCGATTTCAAATTCGGGGGCATTGAACTGTTGAGTCTGCACATTAATCATACAACTTATTATAGTTTTTCCTCGATAAAGAAACCTGTTGCATGCGTTAAAAGGCTTTATTGATTGTCATCGCTAATTATTACAGAACACGTCATTTTATTTTGTCGTTATGACAATAAAATCATTCACTGACCTAGTTTACCCCACTTTTAAATTAATTACCCTTTATCTACACTGTTATTTCTTATCGCCATTCAACCAAATAATAAATAGACGAAATGTGGTTACTGGTTTGGCCAGTTTCGTTGTGATCTTTGCAGTGGTACGGCGCTTGGAGTTGAGTGACATCTAGCGGCGGATAGCGAAGTTCCGAACCGCTCAGTGTCGTATTGTATCTAGTAGCTGCTAACGGTACTGCAAACTTTTAAACTGAACCATATGACGTAATCCTTTGATGTCGGATCAGTGCGCACACTTAAAAAAATAATGTTTTAAAAATAACACCTGCTGGAAAAAAAAATAACTAAAAAAAGGCGCCAAACATTATATCTACCATACACGACATGAGAGAAAAACACAAATAAATTACATTTTTATTAATAAAAATAAAACAATAACTTTATTTAATTTTATTAGGACCGACCGGTTTCGGTTGACATAAGCATCGTCAGTTAAACTGTTTAATTTTGTACCCTGACGATGGTTATGTTAAGCGAAACCGGTCGGTCCTAATAAAATTAAATAAAATTATCGTGATTATTGTTTTATTTTTATTAAATATGTCTAACCACAAAGTGACTGCTTTCCATCAAAATATACATTTTTATTGTTCATTTCTTAATATTTATCCAATCTGTAAATGAAACGAGGGGTCATTTAACCGAAGCAGAAACATTATGTCTTCTCTACGATGTTTCAAATACAGTTCCAACGTTTCCAGGTAAATAACGTAGTATTATAATATAGTACGTAGTACTTATATGTTATATGGGTACGTTAGTAATGTGTACATTGTGAAGATAGTTGAATTCTGGAACATGTTTCACACACGGTTGGTGACCTGTGAGCATTGAACCTGAGTTGCATAATGATAGTTACACACTGAGTGTAGGTACGTGTAGTATGCCAGGACATACTACTGGAGTTCACGTTAGACTCACTAACACCACGGCTCGGCAAACTACGGCCCGCAGGCCAAATCCGGCCCGGGAGCTAATAAAAATAAAAAAATTAAAATTGCGCGCTACAGGAAAACGGCCGATATTAAATTGACTGCAACATCTTCAAAATTGTCATTTACTTCAAAACAGGCAGCGTCCAACTCTTTGTGAAACAAAACAGCTGTAGTTAGAATCAAAATAAGAAACTGATTCATTTGGATGCAAAAATTATTTGAAATATTAATCTTGGCAAAGTCGATTATTATTAAATAAAACAAGGTTACTTAAATAATAATCGATTTTGCCTGATAAAGTTTTTTCCAAGGCCTGGCTTATAGCTTATTCCATAGGTATACTGTGAAGAGATCATAACAGATTTATAACTATACTAGCGTTTTGCCTGTTGCACCCAACGGGGGTGATTAAATTATATTATTTAATCATTGAAGAAAATAATATTCACATAACCTAAATGAAAGATGAAACCGGACAAAAGGACAGAAACTAAAAATATTTCAGTCGCATCTGGGACACGAACCCAGGTCCTCTGCCTATCCGGGGCAACGCTCAACCGACTTAGCTAAAGAGACAACATCAATTTGTGTCATCTTCATCGATATCATATCTCAAATTCAAGATTTGTGAATATTATTTTTCCATTTTTAATCTCATATTATTGGCAGCTATTTTTATGATGTTTACAAAGTTCTACCCGAACTCAATTGCAAACTTAAA